>JAAOOA010002324.1:0-54509 GCA_012861695.1 Trematomus loennbergii | reverse complement strand
GGTGGTAGGAGGTAGGGTCAGTGGTAGGAGGCAGGGTCAGTGTAGGCAGGTCAGGTAGGTAGGGTCAGTGGTAGGAGGCAGGGTCAGTGGTAGTGTAGGAGGTAGTCAGTGGTAGGTGGTAGGAGGTAGGGTCAGTGGTAGGAGGCAGGGTCAGTGGTAGGTGTAGGAGGTAGGGTCAGTGGTAGGAGGCAGGGTCAGTGGTAGGAGGCAGGGTCAGTGGTAGGAGGCGGTCAGTAGAGGTAGGGTCAGTGGTAGGAGGTAGGTCAGTGGTAGGTGTAGAGGTAGGGTCATGGTAGGTGGTAGGAGGTAGGGTCAGTGGTAGGAGTAGGGTCAGTGTAGGAGCAGGTCAGTGGTAGGAGTAGGAGGCAGGGTCAGTGGTAGGAGGTAGGGTCATTGGTAGGAGGCAGGGTCAGTGGTAGGAGGTAGGTCAGGGTAGGAGCAGGGTCAGTGGTAGTGGTAGGAGGTAGGGTCATGGTAGGAGGTAGGGTCAGTGGTAGGAGGCAGGGTCAGTGGTAGGAGGTAGGGTCAGTGGTAGGAGGCAGGGTCAGTGGTAGGAGGTAGGGTCAGTGGTAGGAGTAGGTCAGTGGTAGGAGGCAGGTCAGTTAGGTGGTAGGAGGTAGGGTCAGTGGTAGGTGGTAGGAGGTAAGGTCAGTGGTAGGTGGTAGGAGGTAGGGTCAGTGGTAGGAGGCAGGGTCAGTGGTAGGTGGTAGGAGGTAGGGTCAGTGGTAGGTGGTAGGAGGTAGGGTCAGTGGTAGGAGGCAGGGTCAGTGGTAGGAGGTAGGGTCATGGTAGGAGGCAGGTCAGTGGTAGGAGGTAGGGTCAGTGGTAGAGGTAGGGTCAGTGGTAGTGGTAGGAGGTAGGGTCAGTGGTAGGAGGCAGGGTCAGTGTAGGTGGTAGGAGGCAGGGTCAGTGGTAGGAGGCAGGGTCAGTGGTAGGAGGTAGGGTCAGTGGGTAGGAGGCAGGGTCAGTGGTAGGAGGTAGGGTCAGTGGTAGGAGGCAGGGTCAGTGGTAGGAGGTAGGGTCAGTGGTAGGAGGCAGGTCAGTGGTAGGAGGTAGGGTCAGTGGTAGGAGGTAGGGTCAGTGGTAGGAGGCAGGTCAGTGGTAGGTGGTAGGAGGTAGGGTCAGTGGTAGGTGGTAGGAGGTAGGCAGTGGTAGGAGGTAGGGTCAGTGGTAGGAGGCAGGGTCAGTGGTAGGAGGTAGGAGGCAGGGTCAGTGGTAGGAGGTAGGGTCAGTGTAGGAGGCAGGGTCAGTGGAGGAGGTAGGGTCAGTGGTAGGAGGCAGGGTCAGTGGTAGGTGGTAGAGGTAGGGTCAGTGTAGAGGTAGGGTCAGTGGTAGGAGGCAGGGTCAGTGGTAGGAGGTAGGGTCAGTGGTAGGAGGCAGGTCAGTGTAGGAGGTAGGGTCAGTGGTAGGAGGTAGGGTCAGTGGTAGAGGCAGGGTCAGTGGTAGGTGGTAGGAGGTAGGGTCAGTGGTAGGTGGTAGGAGGTAAGGTCAGTGGTAGGTGGTAGGAGGTAGGGTCAGTGGTAGGAGGCAGGGTCAGTGGGAGGTAGGGTCAGTGGTAGGAGGCAGGGTCAGTGGTAGGAGGTAGGGTCAGTGGTAGGAGGTAGGGTCAGTGGTAGGAGGCAGGGTCAGTGGTAGGTGGTAGGAGGTAGGGTCAGTGGTAGGTGGTAGGAGGTAAGGTCAGTGGTAGGTGGTAGGAGGTAGGGTCAGTGGTAGGAGGCAGGGTCAGTGGTAGGTGGTAGGAGGTAGGGTCAGTGGTAGGTGGTAGGAGGTAGGGTCAGTGGTAGGAGGCAGGGTCAGTGGTAGGAGGAGGGTCAGTGGTAGGAGGCAGGGTCAGTGGTAGGAGGTAGGGTCAGTGGTAGGAGGTAGGGTCAGTGGTAGGTGGTAGGAGGTAGGGTCAGTGGTAGGAGGCAGGGTCAGTGGTAGGTGGTAGGAGGCAGGGTCAGTGGTAGGAGGCAGGGTCAGTGGTAGGAGGTAGGGTCAGTGGTAGGAGGCAGGGTCAGTGGTAGGTGGTAGGAGGTAGGGTCAGTGGTAGGAGTAGGGTCAGTGGTAGGAGGCAGGGTCAGGGTAGGAGGTAGGAGGCAGGGTCAGTGGTAGGAGGTAGGGTCAGTGGTAGGAGGCAGGGTCAGTGGTAGGAGGGGGGTCAGTGGTAGGAGGCAGGGTCAGTGGTAGGTGGTAGGAGGTAGGGTCAGTGGTAGGAGGTAGGGTCAGTGGTAGGAGGCAGGTCAGTGGTAGGAGGTAGGGTCAGTGGTAGGAGGTAGGGTCAGTGGTAGGAGGCAGGGTCAGTGGTAGGTGGTAGGAGGCAGGGTCAGTGGTAGGAGGCAGGGTCAGTGGTAGGAGGCAGGGTCAGTGGTAGGTGGTAGGAGGTAGGGTCAGTGGTAGGTGGTAGGAGGTAGGGTCAGTGGTAGGAGGCAGGGTCAGTGGTAGGTGGTAGGAGGTAGGGTCAGTGGTAGGAGGCAGGGTCAGTGGGTAGGAGGTAGGGTCAGTGGTAGGAGGTAGGAGGCAGGGTCAGTGTAGGAGGTAGGAGGCAGGGTCAGTGGTAGGAGGCAGGGTCAGTGGTAGGAGGCAGGGTCAGTGGTAGGTGGTAGGAGGTAGGGTCAGTGGTAGGTGGTAGGAGGTGGGTCAGTGGTAGGAGGCAGGGTCAGTGGTAGGTGGTAGGAGGTAGGGTCAGTGGTAGGAGGCAGGGTCAGTGGTAGGAGGTAGGGTCAGTGGTAGGAGGCAGGGTCAGTGGTAGGAGGTAGGGTCAGTGGTAGGAGGTAGGGTCAGTGGTAGGTGGTAGGAGGTAGGGTCAGTGGTAGGAGGCAGGGTCAGTGGTAGGTGGTAGGAGGCAGGGTCAGTGGTAGGAGCAGGGTCAGTGGTAGGAGGTAGGGTCAGTGGTAGGAGGCAGGGTCAGTGGTAGGAGGCAGGGTCAGTGGTAGGAGGCAGGGTAGGAGGTAGTAACAGGAAGCCTCAGAGCTGTTAGATAAAGACTCCTGTTGTGTGGAAAACTGCTTGCGCCCTGTGCAGCGTGAACTCAGATCACAGTTGCCATTATTATTGACTGACATCTTTATTCCTGTGGTTTTTATTGAACCTTTATTCAACGAGTAAAAAGCATTGAGATAAAATCTAATTTACAATGCTGACCTGGCCAAGAAGGTTCAAGGTTCAAGGTTCTTTATTGTCAATCTAACATAGCTACAGAGTAATTATGTAGTTGAAAATCTTATGTCACAGGCTTCTCCAATAACATAATAACAATACAGATAGCAAGAGCAATAAAAAGAAAAATAGTTATAAAAATAAAGTGAGCATGTGGAATAGTGCAGTACGAGTCTATATACAAGTTATTGGAATGATATATATTAGATATTAGATACATATTACTGAGTAGCAGAAGAATGTTTTGAAGTTGTTTCAAGAAGGCAGCAACGTTACACATCACACAAACATGTAAAATACAGAGAACACAACTAAGTAAACAAAAGACGAAAAGCAGTCACTACATTGTGCACATTAGGACAGTAAGAAAGGTACACTACTTGTTACTGCAAAGCAGCTGGTGGTGAGGACCTCAGACAACTTCTATTTAAAACAGGCTATAGGGACAAGTGCCGTCAGTTTGAGGCTTGATTGAAGGTCATTCCAAGACCAAGGACCATAATGAAAAAAGACTCCTTTTTCCAGCCTCAGTCCGCACGGCAGGAACCTGGAACCGTATCCAGGCACTGGTTCTGAGGTTGTAAGATCACAACTGAGCAAATCTCTCACATATATACAGTGGAAGCAGTGGAGGTTTTAGCACCACCTTTGAACCTTTTTAGTTGTAAGTTTGGCTTATCAGCTAAATAGATTCTTCTACATTTTAACATTTGGCAATCTTTGACAACAGCCCAACTCCCATGTTGCTATCTCTTGTTCTATTAACAATCACAGCATTCAAGGCAAGGCAAGGCAAGTTTATTTATATAGCACACCTTACCGCACACGGTAAGTGCTTTACAAATAAGATCAAAGACATTTAAGAACAAATACAGAGGAATCACATTATACAAAGGCATTTAAAAAGCAAAGATAATAAAAAAAATCAGGGCTTGAGTAGCTATTTGGAATATGTTATGCAATCTAGTTATATAACAATCGTAGATAATTAATTAACTGGTTATTTATAGTCTCTCTGGTTCAAGCTCAACAAATAATTCTAGGGAGACAACATGTTTTATAAAATGACCAGCAAGTAACATATATACCCAAATGCAATGATTAGCTTTTATTTTTATAATCTCTATCAAATAGCACAACTTCGTATCTGCACGTTGCCGACAAGGGTAGCCGGCAAGTAAAAAACAAAATGTCAGCATACAAAAAGATATTTCATAAAACACACAAAAAAACTAAAAAAATCACAAATACATATAACAAAAGACATATCAAAAGACAAACTATATTTACAAAAAATACAAATAAAGATTTGTAAGCTTCAGTTCCTGATTCAGAGAATCTTCAGTTTGGTCTCCTGTGACCGAAAACAGCGAGAAGCATGTCGTAGAAAAGATAACAAATTTACTGCAGGTTTTTTCAGCACCATTCAAAAGAACAAATACTTAAAGGGGACCTATCATGCAAAATGCACTTTTGTATGTCTTGTATACATTAACTATGTGTCCCCGGTGTGTCAGGGAACTCACGCAGCGCCAGAAATAAAACCCTCTCTCTTTTCCTCCGTACCCAATCTTTTAAAACGGGGGAACAACGAGCAGATACAGATTTGCTGCCGATATGACGTAATTTCAGATGGTGGACCCACAGAGAGTTGCTATCAGAAACAATGCCTGGCGTGTTTTGGATGTAATCTCGTCTTTGTTTACATTAGCATCGCTAACACTCAGAGCTAACCTGTACTGGAGAGCACATGTGTTTAAAAAGCAGGAAATAAAAAAAGGAACTCACCTTGTGATAAACCCGCAAGAGAAAAAGCATTTGAGCTCCATGCTGTTTCAGAAATAATCCTTGGTGTGGTTTAGAACAGGATGGCGTTTTATCACAGCAGAATTTAACTTTATCTCCGGTAGAATTCTGATCAGGCATTAGCTCCGCCTCCTCTTTTTATTTTTTTCAAGCTAAGGACACCAAATCTGAGACCCATAATAAATGCCTTAAAATAGCATGATAGGTGACCTTTAAAGTAAATTCAACAGTATGAAGTAGACATTACATAGCTTCATGTCAGAGATGTGTTGCTGCTGGCCCCGCCCCCTTTGGAGCACGGCATGGCAAGCTGTGAGGTCTGTGACGAGCAGGCTGTCTGCTCAGATGCAGCTAAATGCTGCCGTGATTAAACTCCATATGTTCTAAACCACATCAAGGATTATTTCTGAAACAGTATGGAGCTCAAACTCTTTCTCTCTCTCAGGTTTACCACAAGGTGAGTTCCTTTTTATTTCCTGCCTCTTTACACATACTCTCTCCAGTACAGGTTAGCTCTGAGTGTTAGCGATGCTAATGTAAACACAGACCAAAACACATCGGGCATTGTTTCCGATAGCAACGTTTCTGATAGGCCCGTGGGTGTAAAGCAGTGGTCCCCAAACTAAGGCCCGCGGGCCGGATACGGCCCGCCTCCACATTTGGCCCCCCTGAACAATACCAGAGATTTTTTTTTTTTTTTTTTTTTTCAGTCTTGCCACGCGAATCCTAGACTAGCCCCTGTCAAATAGAACGGAATAATGGCAAAAAGGTTAGGTAAGAGAAACATTGATTCAGAATGCAGGGTATTTAACCTGCAGTGGTCAAACGATTATTTATTTATTAGTGTGGCTTTCTGGAAAACAATAAATGTTTACGTTTAGGCACCCCTGCGATCGTCACACTTTTTCTGTTACAAACTGACCCCGGCCCCCATCAGAGAAGGGAAAAGTTATGTGGCCCTCACAGGAAAAAGTTTGGGGACCCTGGTGTAAAGTGTTGGAGCAGAACACCTATTGTGGTGGCAGATAGCCACCCCCTCTGCTACGCGCCGTTCGTTGGATGAGGCTGATCTCTATTAAATAAAGAAAGGAATTGAAAACACCGGAATCAAAAGTTATAACAATTATCTGAGTTTACTCTGGTAGGAAACCAAACATATACAAGTTATACAGAGTACTCCGGACTTCAGGCTTGTGATGCTGTTTACAGGTAGACAGACCATGCCTTCAAGAAACGAGAAGTACAGACTTCAGGTTTGGGATGTGGTTTACACGTCTCCAGACCAGCCTTCAACAAACCAGAAGTACTTTTACATACAAAAACAACAGTATTTATATCCATATTTTGGGGCGGAGATGGGTCGACTCTTCCTTCCCATTTTACTCCGAAGCGAATCAGAGAGTCGTGGGGAGGAGCTGTGTGAGCTGCTCACTCCCCCAGGTGTCCTTACTGGTTGGATCCACCTCTGGCCGGGTTCAATACAGCGAATCAGAGTTCTGACCAGAACGTGAGATTCTAAGGTTCTACGAGGTCAAAGTCAATCTTATCTCTGCACCGGTATTCACTCCCTTATTTTCCCATGGCATCTTTCACATAAACTGTTACTCTCAGACAATTAAACATTGTATACAGATATAATGAGCCCAGAAAGAACATACTGCACCTTGAAAAGAACATGTGTGTGTGCTGGCTAAAAGGAAGGTGTATGTGTGTGTAACAGGATCTCTGGGTCAGTGAGTTGTAAGTGAGAACATCATTTCTATATGTGATTACTTAAAACAGTTCAAACAATACATGTTTACTTCAATACAGTTTAGAATCATATCTTTTTACTTCAATCCCTCTTTTGATCTCACCTCACGAGATCAACATATAGCATTTGAAACATAACCACTGTCATTCTTTTCTACTATGTCTGTCCCAACATTTATATAAATCCATCAGAAGCTGGGATTTAGAGCACTTTAAACCTTTAGGAACAACTTCTTATGACAGTGGAGGGAGACTAAAATATGTCTAAAAAAGTTCGTCCTTGTCGGCTGAGTCATCATCTTCCCCCTCCGACGCATAAGCCAACAAGGGCATTTGGTACGAAGGGGAAGGGGCAGCTTTTCCCTCAATGGTGGAACTGATGAGTCTAACACACAATGAGCGGATACAAGGCACACAACAACAACCACATGTCACCAAAATGGCAATAAAAGTAGCCACAGAAATTTGAAGAGACATTATTAAACTTCCATTTACCAAACATGTTTGTCATCCATTCCTCCATAGGATTGTTGATCCCTGATTGTTCATGCATGGTTTTGGATAGGGTACGTAGACCCTCTAAGGCTTTAGTCACTGAACCGTCAGGCGCCGTGTTGTTGGGAATAAACGTGCAGCACATATCACCGAACATTGCGCAAACACCCCCTTTCTCCGCCAGAAGCATATCCAACGCCATTCTATTCTGTATAGCCATAAGGGAGGTAGGCTCCAACTGTTCAGCTAGGCCTTCTACTGCGTCCCTAGTGAGGTTCGCCAAACGTAGGACATTGTAATGTACAAAGTTAATCCTGTCTACATTTTTGTTAGGAGTAATGGGAAGAAAAGCTGAAATGATAGGAATATTTTCGAACCCTGCCACGATCTGGTCAGCTAATTTGTACTCATTAGGGACCCCCCGAGGGATTCCTATGGAGTCAATGTAAGTAGGGGAGTTACTGGAAAGGTCAAAGTTGACTTCTGCGTCCCTTTTGTTTAAAACATGTCTTCGCCGTCGGTTAGCTAACTGACCGTTCGAGACGTGTTTCGCATCGAGGGGAATTAACCTGTCACCTAGTAATGTCAAAGGGGCATGGAGGCGGGTCATTGCACAAAGTCCTATTGATGCTTCCGGAATTCTGGTATACAACCGTCGGCCACCACAATAATAGTAAAGCCCACCCCTGGCCCAATGACCTACCATATTACCTGCTAGAGTACTGTTGCACCAGTCAGAGGAAACATTACCCAGATTAAATTTAGGGGAGGCGCTGGTTAATTTGAAACAAGTGTATCCCCCTCTGCCTTTTCTTGGTGTAAAGGGTCCTGTTTTTGTGCCATTATCAATCGGTGGGAAAAGGCTGGATAAGGTTGTACAGTTTGATGGGCTAGCCATTTGGGTAAGTTTTAACATGCAGTTGTAACCCCAGATATCTGAAGGGAAGAGAGGAGCGGGGTCAGTTATCAAATGGGGACGAGCGGTCGCACAAGCTAAACAATCACCTATCATTTGTTCGTGAGCAGTCCCAGCAACCCATTTTAACCATAGATTATCATCAGTAAAACCCGTGGCCATTTGAATTATGTCTAGTGGTTCAAGTTCGCCAACTTCGCTCGTACATTTATCTCCACAGATGATTTTGGAGATATATTGTATCACAGCGTTAGTTGGGCGAGTTACTGCTGGTTTCGGAGCGACAACTATTTTGAACAGACCTTGGGGTGACTTTCTTCCTGCGTGTGCTGCCAAAATATATAGACCTGCATCGCCGATCTCAACCCCTCTTAGGATAATTGAGACAGGGTTGCATCTACCTATAGCACAGGGAGAGATAGGGTTCTTTCTAATGACTTTCATTCTACGTTTTAGTGACGCAACAATCCTTGCTGATTTGAATTTAGGCGTATATCCCCAGTCTTTCGGACCAGAGTTAACTAGTACATAAGACCAGGATTCGCATTTACATCCTCGGGTGTGAGTATTGCATACTGTTGGGGTGAGGCAGACATATTTAGCGAAACCTGAGTATGATCTGTCATAGTGGGAACATGGGGCGATTGCGCACAAATCTATGTCCACTATTCCGTCGCTACCTTCTTGGAGAGTGAAGGTTCTTTTTGGAGACATAAGGCTCGCTACTCTAGTCCCTCTTTTGGTCCTTTCTATCTCTTCCTCTGCGGCGAGAGTTGGAGAAAGAACATCATTAGTTTTACAGACAATGAAAATTATCGTTACCATAATGGTAAGTAGGAGGCCCAGGCCCGCTACCATTCTCCAGTGCCCGTACATAATTATGCTGTTAGCTCAAATTCTTCTGGTATCTTTAAACCGTATATTACCAATGGCCAATGCGATCGTACCTTGGTTCCCCAGAATACAAAACGTGCCCCCTGAGGGAGATTGAGACCCAGATATGCCAAAACCCTCTTTAGTACGAGGAGTATTTAAATAGACATCTACCCTCGTCCAGATGTTGAGTAATGATAAAAGGGCCTATTTGGAAAGTAAAACAGGAGTTACTCCCAACTTGGTTAGTGATTGATTTTAAGCGATAGGTTTTTAATGGTAACTGTGGGTCCCCACATATGTCAGTAGTATGTCCCAAAAGAACCCTTCAATATTTCCTGGAACCTTTAACACATAGTTCTGTAGAATAAAAATAAACAAATCCCTTAAACAAATGGGAATATAAAAAATAAAGTTGAAAGTTCCTCCAAAAAATTGATTGTTCAGACAAAGTTCCACACCGGCTATATCAACCTGTTTCAGCGGGAAGTGGAGTTCTCTGTGCCGTCTTGGTTTGCTGGTGTCTTCGTCCCCCCAGCCCGCTGACGGCGGCTTCTGGGCTGCCTGCTAGAGAGATGTCTTCTGGATTCTCCTCCTCCGGCCCGCTGATGGCGGCTTCCGGGTCGATGCTGGAGAGATGTCCCGATCCTCCTCCTCCGGCCCGCTGATGGCGGCTTCCGGGTCGATGCTGGAGAGATGTCCTCCCGATCCTCCTCCTCCGGTCCGCTGATGGCGCCTCCTGGGTCGACTGCTTTGATGAGGGCCAGATCTGTCCTGATGTCGTCTAGGGTCCTCGCAGGTGTTTTTCCCGACCGCACACTGGCTCCAGTGGTACCAGTTGTCTCCCTTTCCATCTAGGCGGACGGCATGGGAGGTCCTTTGGGTCACTCGGTAGGGGCCGGAAAACCTGGGGTTGAGCCACTTAGGCCTGATGGCTTTCAGCCAGACGAACTCTGCTGTGTTGGCCTCGTGTTTCTCGGGTCCCCCTTTGGCGTCAGCAACCTGTGTGGAGAAGTCTCATACCAAGCCCTTAAATTGCTGGAAATATGGTTTTGAACTCATCTCTTCTACTTCTTTAGTGTTTATTGGCATTTGGCAAACCAACTTGTAGGTGTATTACCGCCACCAACTAGACTGTAGTGTGGACAAGAGACTATGCAGAAAACAATAAAATAAAAAAAAATAAAATAAAAATAAAACCGAACAAAAAAGGAACAAACAAAAAAACAAAAATAACCAAAGCTAGTATTTTAGATAAATGTCTCTTAAAAACGTAATAATCTCACATACATATTGTCTGATGTATATCCTATCCCCCCTTTTCCTGAAATAGAATGCCGTTGACGGTGTTCTTATTTTCAGAAATATCGAGCCTTATACATCAGTTATTAAATATCAGCTATATATTATTATTACTTATATATCAGGCATTAAATGTCAGCCTTCTTCCAGTCCCCCACTGTTCTTCTCGTTCAAATTCTAAAAATAATATAATATATGTCCAGCTGATGGAGCCAAACCTTAATTTATCATTAGTCTGTTTGTTACGTGCCACACCCTATTGGCCACCAGATGGTAGCACCTGACCAGTTGCTCGCGGAAGCTTCCGGAAATTGGAACGTCTATATAATTTTTTCTAAATCTCCTTCCATGATTGACCTCGTTTATATTATCTGAATTATGTTGATACGTGTTCGTTTGTATTTTTAATATACTGGGCAATTATTGTCTTTAATTCTAAATTTTCAGTATGTAATTTTTCAGAATATTGTAACATTCCCTGTTCGCCACCAGAGGGCAGCAGCTGACCATGAATGAACTGCCTCTGTCTCTATGTCTATGCAAATCTGTCTCCACAGCTCTTCTTCAGCTGTTTACTTTCAATTATTACACAGATTTGACGTAAAAAATCACACAGAGTTTATTCCCTTATACAGTCTGTCCGGATTTTTGTACGATGTTTATTCCAACAGATAATTGCGGTTTTTAAGCGCACTTCGACACCCCTCTTTAGAGATGCGACGCTTACATGGAGTTTTAATCCCAAACCACAAAATCCTTTATCGTCACATTCAGCCTTCCAGACTATGACTTCGTACTATCTGAATTCTGTGTATAGTATGTACTGTGTACAGAGTGGTGTTTTACACACATTTTATCCCATATAGTCAGGCAGATTTTTATTGTGCGATGTATATTTCAACAGATAGCGTGACTTCCTGAAGCAAGCTTCTACAACCCCCTTTCGGCGGCTGCGGCTTCAGGCAAGGAGTCGGAACCCAGTCAACAAAATCTCTTTATCGTCACGTTTAATGAGCCTGATTAACCCCACAGCAGTTTTGTGATGAGATTCGGTCGTTCCAAATAATTAGTTGGAGGTCGCGTCTCTCTCCTCCTCTATCACCCACCATATAACAATTACAGCCATTTTATACATTTAAAGCACCACAAAAGGTAACCGCATTAATCAATCTTATCATGATCTGCGGGGAATTTAACCCATCTGTTTTTTACACCCCCACAGCCTTTAATTAAAGCACTACAAGCCAACCGTATTAATCAATGTTATTTTGACTTACGGGGAATTTACCCCATACATCTTTTACAGCTTTGCAGCGTTCGTTTCTAGTGAGTTGTAGGACGGGACTGAACTACCCGCCTCTTACAAGCACTTTTGTGCCTTAGGTACAGGACTGAACTACCCGACTCTAAGCACTATTAATCTATTTAAACTAGAATATGTATTGCATTTCCCACCGTGACTAAGAACACTGAGAACGCTGCTGACAACTCTACATTTTTTAGTATAATCAATCACAGATTTTTGATAGTCAAAACAGGTGTTTGCTCACCTTTTGTATATGGCCATTGGTTTAGTTGTCAACAGTATCTCTGTGTCCTCCCCCTGGACTGGATTCCGTCCCCTGGCTGTCGGTGTCCCTTTCTAGAGACCAGCACTCATCACGTCGGGGTCACCACTTGTTGGAGCAGAACACCTATTGTGGTGGCTGATAGCCACCCCCTCTGCTACGCGCCGTTCGTTGGATGAGGCTGATCTCTATTAAATAAAGAAAGGAATTGAAAACACCGGAATCAAAAGTTATAAAATTATCTGAGTTTACTCTGGTAGGAAACCAATATACATGTACTGTATAACACATATACAAGTTATACAGAGTACTCCGGACTTCAGGCTTATGATGCTGTTTACAGGTAGACAGACCATGCCTTCAAGAAACGAGAAGTACAGACTTCAGGTTTGGGATGCGGTTTACACGTCTCCAGACCAGCCTTCAACAAACCAGAAGTACTTTTACATATGTGTGTGTAACAGGATCTCTGGGTCAGTGAGTTGTAAGTGAGAACATCATTTCTATATGTGATTACTTAAAACAGTTCAAACAATACATGTTTACTTCAATACAGTTTAGAATCATATCTTTTTACTTCAAAAGCCAGCCCACATTTCCGATATTAAGTCATATCGGCAGCAAATCTGGATCAGCTCCATTGTTCCCCCGTTTTCAGAGATTTGGGTACGGAGGAAAAGAGAGAGGGTTTTGTTTTCTGACACTTTGTGAGTTCCCTTACACACTGGGGACACATGTTGATGTATAAAATACATCAACCAGTGCATTTTGCATGATAGAAGAGCTTTAAGACACTTTGGTCTAACACTTATGACAATAATTATGATGTCAAAAGTATGACATCACTAATGCATGGCTTGGTACGATTCCTTAAATGGACTAAATCATGGAGAACAGCACTTAAACAATGTGAAGTTACCATTAAAATTAAAACAGGAAGATTTTTAATTTAATTTAAAAAAAATTCTCTATGTGAATTCAGATCCGGACACGCTGGTTGAGTGTGACTGCGTTGTTTCGTCCTCATCGACACAAGGTTTTTGGCGGACATCCACCAAACCTGTATAAGCATTAAATTATGAATCAATTAGTAGAGTAACTGATATTGAATTCTATAAAAGAAATTCAATAATGATACAAAGCTAATGAGAATCGGACTCTTGAGTTAAAGCTGAAGATTTGCATCAGTGAATGCATACTACTGACATTTGGAAAACACATGTATCTATCCTTTTTTCCAACCCAGCTTAGATTTGAGCAGCTACAGTCGCTTCATAGAGCATGTTTTTCAAGTAGATCAATGAAAAAAGCGCTATTTTCAACGTGAAAGATGATCACAGTTATTATTAGCTGTGCAGGGATGACGTATTTGTTTAGGCCGACCCCTAAGTAAGCTGCACATGGGTTCCCTCGACAAAAAGCAATGAGTTTTCTCCATAGGATTTTGGAATATTGTAAAAAATAAGATCTGTGGAAAACGAACCTGTTTGATAATGCACGTTTTGTTCAGCCGGATAATCTCCACATGCATACCTACTTTTATAATTTTCGAATTATAAATCTAATTGATAGATTTATGATCGATAGATTTACGATTCGAAAGGGAAGTAGGAAGAGGAACCGTGCAGAGAGGTGCTTAACTAACTGTGGTCCAATAAATACTAAATTGATCATATATTTTATGGCACATTTACCCAAATTAGAGTATACATGTCGATGTGGAAGTAGGCGTGGTTAAATCTCAACTGGGTTGGAAAACCGAAAGACGCCTACAAGACTGTGTGAAGAGAGTGGGAGAAACATTCTTACCCATGTGGCTTTGCAGTTGGTCAGCAAGATCACGCCGATGTATATCTCGGAGAACATGTTGTGTGACGCGTAAAGCCTTGTCAGGTCCGTAGTTGTTGGTCACTACTGTAGCGATGTCACTGGTGTCTTTACCTTCCAGTTTGCACAGGGGAATTGCTTTGCACTCAGGGTCTGTGTAATACTCCAGACCAAATTTAAAATTGTTGAAATCGCATATCGAAAGCCCATCCAGGGTATCCTTGATCAACGGGGCTGGTTTCTGAAGAAAAACAGAATAGAAATTAAAAAATAAAGCACTAAAGTTTAACCTGGAAGAAGCCGATATTTCTCACACCGCTCAAACAACAACAACATTCTCATGAACTGGAAAACAAACCTGAAATGTTACTTCAGTTGTCTTTCTCTCCATTGGCAGACTCTTGCCTGCTTGTTTGTTTTTGCCCTTAGAGAACGATCTGATTTTGGATGGTGGCGTTGACTCTTGAATTCTCAGTCGTCTGAGCTCCTTCAGGATCTTGAGAGCGGGACCCATCTTTAGCCCCAGATGCAGGAAATCCTGCTCCTCGAAGCAAACAAGACAATCTCCAGACACTTCTTGCTCTTGAAATCGTTCAACCTTTTTGCCATCGACCTTCACATGCCCCACTAACCACTGAGCCACTTCCTCCTTTGTCCAGTTTTCCACTTCAGCTGGGAACTGGGACTCATGTTGTGATCCTTCCTTAAGCCTCTCTAGATAATGGGAGATTTTGACAGCGGGGCCGTTTGGTATTTCTAATTTCAATATATATGACTTCTCAATCTCATTGAGAGCTATTCCATTCATTTCCTCCTCCAGAAAAAGATCGGCACAACTCGGAGGAACTTTGACCACATTCATCAGCCATTGGTGGACGACCTCTTTGGTCCACGTATTCAACTCACATGTTTCCTCAGTTGATGACTGGCTCATTTTGGATGAACTAAAAATAAAACAAAGAAACAAGTTAAATAATGCTGATTTATGTGCTGCTTTTTAGACTTTGGTTGTGGTCGAATTGTCAATTTAGCTTAGGAGCGTTCCTAACTCAGGGAAATGACCCAGAAGTGGCAGCCTTAATATCTGTTAGAATTCTCTAGAGATCATGGGTGTCGAAACTTTTTTGAAAGAAGGCCGGATTTGATAATGTGAATAAGCCCATGGGGCATCGTCCCTCCTGACATTTTTAAACATAAAAATACACTGCTATATAACAATGATCTTTATTTTTCAAAAGGCAATATAACTAAATATAAAGCAGGCGTGAACAAATCTAAACACACGGCCTTTCATTCATATCTGGAGAGTCAGATAACATTGAACAGATTATAGTGAATACCTTAACTTTGCAGCGGGTTTGACCTACTTTTAATAAAGTGGGGTGCCAGTCAGAATCAGTGTGTGGTGAAAAGAGTCAATATATACAGTTCAATCAGGTACACGTGGAATCAAGATACTAGGAATAAACACTGATGGAACGCTAGGAATAACTAAGACGAACTGGCACTGAGGGGAATGTGGACGCAGACTAAATAGACAAGGGGAGGGATGATAATGGGGCACAGGTGAGGCTAATGGGATGGGAAGCAGGTGGAGTTCAATCAGGGGCAGGAAGTGCTGATACTGATAATTATATATTGGACACGAGGTGGGGGTTGGCACCACTTTGAGCATATGGTATTTACCAGGAGGAACACAGGAAAGGTGAAAGGTGAAACCATTGTTCTTTATATGTGTATTATTGGAATACAAGAAAATAAACCGAACAAAGACGAAAAGACTACCCTTATAAAGGATTCATAAAGGGTTTATAATTAGGTAATTAAAACACTTTATTAATCATTAAGAACCATTTATAAACCAGTTCTAACATAGTTTTCATACATCAACACAGGCTCACTATTTGGCAAGAGGACTACGCCTTATATTGGCACTAGCTTACTTCATCTCCTTCATCAGCCAGCATCCTTGATATCTGTAGTTGATTCCCCCCCATCCATCTTGATGTTTCTTGACATCTCTTTATGACCATTTATTTACGAGTTACTAACATTTATAACTGTCAAAAGGGAGCCTTGTAAAGTGTTAAACAAATCACCATTTATTAATCAGTTACTACGATTTATAATTTGTTTAAGTTATATTAAGCCTTAAAGTTATGTTCAGTAGTTATAAATGTTAGTAACTCATTAATAAATGGACATGTGTATTAAACTTAAAAACAATGCACCCTTTCAGTAGTTATAAATGTTAGTAATTCTTCATAGATGGTCATAAGAGATGCCAAAAAACATCAAGATGGATGGGGGGAATCAACTTAGTGAGCAACAGATACCAAGGATGCTAGCTGATGAAGAAGATGAAGTAAGCTAAGTAGCCAATATAAGGCTTAGCAGTACAGATACATGTGGGCTCACTATTTGGCAATCAACTGGTCACAGTTGCCCTGTTTATCTCATGTCTTATAAAAGCTTATTAATGATTTATAAAGTGTTCACAACCTAATTAATAAATGAATTACAAACTATTCGTAAACCCTTTATCAGGGTAGTCTTATTGTCAAGTGATACCCAATATTTACCTGCGTAAGATATGCTTACTGGTGACCCAGACGCAGTTTTAGTATAAGTTAGATTTCCATTTTTATTTCTTTAGTTTGCTATTACAGTATTAGTTACTTTGAAGATTCAGATCATTTGGAAATAAATATAAGCAACTAATACAATTAACCTTATCTGTATGAAGGTTTTGGTGCATGTAAATGGTCTGCACAGGCTAAAATCAGAAAGTCACCCCCCGAAAGATTACCCCTTCACACCAACGGTGTTTCAGGGCCGGTTCGGAGCTGGAGCTTGAAAAGCACCGGGTTTTCCTGTTCACACCGCAGCGCATTTCCACCATGGCGCGGAGCGCGGTTTAAGCGTGCCGTGTCGTGCCGTGCCCGTTTTGGTTGCGCTTCCACTAGGCCTAGTTACGGCCCGGCCCGGCCCGGGGCCACTTTTTCACCTCTTTTCTGGCCCGACAAAATTGTGGTTCTATCGGGGCCAACAAACAGGGCTGAGTCGGGCTGAGTATGCTAAACTAGAGAGAGAATCGCTGGCAAGGGGGCTACAACTACAACAAGATGAACATATTTGACCGTGATTTAATTGTAATACACGTTTCTAAATGATGCCGAAGTAACAACATACTGATACCGGTTAGTAAAAACCATGAATTAATGCTTTGGCAAGTTTGCAGACAGACGGCAGGCGAAAAACTTTTTAAAATGCGTGTTTTCTAGATGGAGATTGGCTAAGCTAACGCAGTATATGCTCCGACCGTCCACACTCACAACAACGGCCTATACAGACATAAATAAAGCAGCGACTGTACTCGTCATGACACAGGCAGTCTGTGGTGTGTACTTGTTTAACTTTTGTCGAGTTTCTGAACATATATAAGGAGCTGTGAGCTCTGAGTGCTAACAGCTAACGGCTGTGTTGTTTTTCTGGGGTTCTCAATGAAGATGACGTCACGGCTCCGCCTACACTGCGTTACTATAGTAACTACCCCAGTTCCTAAACTGTAATGGAAGCGCAGCATGAAGTGAGCCGGCCCTGTTAAGGCCCAACGCGGCCAAGCAGTACCGAGCGTGGCCGAGGCCGACCGTGTGGTGGAAATGCGCCATAAGCTCCGGAATCCGGTTCGTTTCGAGCACCAAAAAGTTGTCCGTCAGAAGCAAGAACCGCATACGTCACGCTTACGTCGGAGGGGGGCGCGATTAACCTGAGCTAACAGTTAAGGCGAGTACGGCAAATAAAAGTTGTAACCAGCAGTAGTGCTGAGCAAAGTGACTAGAACGCAACCACACACTTGTAAAAACAAAACACGCTTTATAAAGTCAGGCAACACTAACCAGGCTTCGTGTGATTCTGTTTATTTGTACCTTACTTTGACCATCCGTTCGCTGTTATTGATCATTGTGGAGAGCAGGCAGACGTTTTGTTTGTTATTATAGCAGCTATCGGATGGAATTGTTAGAAATTAAAATCAATGTTTTATGGCATGATTTAGTCTAAAACATACCGTCAGTTTAAAAGCAGTCAGATGAAGAACTCATTACTTTTAGTATTGTGTTCACACCTTAAAAGGTGTGAAAGGAGGGATTGTTAGAAATTAAAATCAATGTTAAACAGCATAATTCAGTCTAAAATATATCGTCAGTTTAAAGCTGTTTTATTGTGGAAAAAACCCGTAAGTTCTCAGGAAATCAATGCCAAGCTTTTATTCTGAAAATCCTTTATCCGGTTAGCATGTGACTAAATATTACGTTTTCTGAATGTAAAGTGAAAATGACTTGGAGTGTTACACACCAAAGCGTACGGACTTTAACACTACATCGATAGACGTTAAGATATTACTACTGCTGAATATTAAATGAAGGTACAGTTGATCATGGAGTGTTTACACATTACGTGAGTAGCTATGACGTCAGAGGGAGTTACCGTAAATGAGAACTGTCGTGAAAGTGTTTCTAGGACTTCTAAACTAACGATTACAGCTGTTTATAAGGTATTAAATAGAAAGTCATGACAGAGATAATGAGGAGAAAATGCTTAAGGAAGTAGGCAGAGAATATCAATGTCAAACATCTGTGCTCTCGCGATATCGAACCGGCAAAAGAGTAGGGAGGACCCACTATTTGCACAGCGGGAGACGACGAGACATGGATAAAAACAGCGGACAGAGGACCGCTCGCCCCTTCCCTTCGCTGCAGCCCACCTCCAAGACAACACCGGCTTTGTCTCTCCATTACCCATGCTTGTTCTATAACCACGTTACTTAATTAAACTACCCATTTGAACCTTTTCAGAGACTCCATTAGTCTCGTTATTTTAAACTCCTCTCCTGGGCGCGAGAACATCGAATACTTCAACAGTTGGCAACCACGGGCAGGACCTCGTTAACCCAGGAGAACTAATCAAGCCAGCTGTTTAACGGATCCCGCGGCCCTCCGTCACACAACGGACAGAGCTCACACACAGTGGTAAGAAGAACCGGTTAAATCAAATCTTCACTAGCTTATGCAGGAAACTTTAGGTTTGTGTGTTTGATGGCGGCCAGCGGATCCGGAGAATAACTGTGCATAATGTTAAATATCTAAATTTAAACCAAACCACGTGGCGTTGTTTTATACCAAGCAAGGGTAAGTATTTTCCTTTCTTTGATTCATTAAACCAACTGCATGTTTTTAATATTAATCTTTTAAAGTCGGTTCGGCCGATATAAGTCGTTAGGGACGATAAAATTGTTTAGGACAATATTAAAAGACACGGAGGGTGTGAAAGTCGTTAGGGACGACAAAACTAGTAAGGCTAGTAGGTGTTATACTGTTGTGTTTTCAACCAAGATATGGAGTGGATTACGGTAATAGGAGTTACAGCAGCATTACGTTATACATGACGACGGTCTGTTAATAGTAGCTGATAGGTCTCCATATTGGTCCCACACTAGCGTGTCTAAGCAACAACAGATAATCACCAGACAAAAGTCAAATATTACGTTGATAGGTTTAAGGCTTATGATGTAAGGGCTCCTCATTTTAAGATAGGATATCTCTAGGATAAAGCCCATATTCATCGAAATGTTATTTTGAATATAAAGTATAGTTTTGTGTTGTATTTTTGAACTTTGTCATACCACACCAGGGTTTTCCATTTGTCCATTTAAAGATCACCAAGCCATTATTTGAACTTATCAGTGAGAACCACATGGGATAATTTCAACATCTCTTTGTTCTGGGGGTCAGAGTTCGAAATAATCAGTCGCCATCTTGTTTTGACTGTATTTCAAACAAGACACAAGGCAGTCGCCATTTCAAGAAATGCTAATTCGACAGACTCCTTTGTTCTTTGTAATCCATGTGGTTTCACTCACATGAGGCCAAGTCCTTTTTCTGACCTCCATCTTGTGAAGAACAAACCATTCTTCTTGACCCAGTTGGATTTAGGAAATAGTACATTTTGATAAATCAGGTTACCTATAGATATTGGAGTTGGTGTTTGGTGTTTCTATACAATTCTCGGAAATTGAAACCAGCACTATCTGATCCTTAAGCATTGTGATTGTATTTGGCTGGTTTATTCCATACTGTTTAAATCGTGTTTGCAAATGTGATGGCTGATGCTTTTACTGTTTAATCATAAAGTGAATTTCCTTCCCATATCAAAGGTAGTTATTAAGAAAATAAGCTTCTTGTTAAAAAGAAGTACGTTTTTAAGGAGGGCTACAAAGGGTAGATAAAACTGAAAAATTACAAACAGCGCACTCTGCTGGTTGTACAGAATTGTTGCACCAAAGGGGTAAAAAGAAAAACGTATAAAAATATCACCAATTATAATAATATGCTAAAGTTTACTTTCAAGTGTAATAGATGAACAAGTACTTCATCACACATAGATAGAATCACAGGTGGTTTTTTCAACCTAGACTGTAGAATATCTAAAACATCACATAATTGAAGTGAACACAGTTTATGATATTAGCATAATTTCATGCACATTGGTATATTAAATACACTATAAAGTTGGATTTTCAGAAGATTTCTATTTTTCATATTTCAAAGTCAAGAACTATACACTGTACAATTTTTATATTTCAATTTAAAAAAAGTGCATATTTTTTATTTACTTTATTAATCTTTTAAAAAAAAAATAAATAAATAAATAATAAATAAAAAAATCCCAGGTATTGAAGTTAAGTTCGGATGACATAGGATATTTTTTATCAGGAGCGAAGGTACTATTCAGAAGATTAGTGATTCATCTTTGATACATTTAATAACTATATCCAACTACTTAAGCAATATGTCGCCAAAATACACTAAGTTAGGAGCACCCGCAGAGCCAGGCTCAACTGCAGACATCAAGGAAAGGGTAAACATCAGATCAGATGCTACAACACATCCGAATGAAAGACAGAAAGTAGGGAATCAAATACAGGAATTGTTGAAACAATGGCAAACAAGAGGGTTGATTCCACCAGATGATCAACCTGGACCAACAAAAGCCCATAGAAGAGCAGTACTCGACTATGAACAGGAACAATGCCTACAACAGCTAAATGTATGGAGGGAAGCTGAACAAAGGTTTATAAGAGTTACAAGTCTAATACTCCATCTGGAATATGCCAGCCTATTGACAGACAGCATACATGTGGTCCAAGTAGCAGACCTACCAGTGAGGGAAGACATAGCAGAAAAAACTAAAGACGCTCAAGTTATCCAAACTCCAAAGCTGTATCTAAGCCTGGCCGAAGTCCCTCCTCCCTTCCCAAGTGTTGAATTTATAGAAGTATTGCAGTTCAATGGAGTCTCCACGGACAAAAGTGTCAAAGAATTGGAGTATGAAGTAAGAGTGCTAACCAGTAAATCCAAACAGCTGATGGAAGAGAAAAGACGATTAGAAGAAATCACAGAAGAAAGACGACGAGAAAGAGAAACACAAAAGACAGAGCGGGAAGCGCTACAGATAAGACTTTTGAAGACACAGGTAGCTGAGAAAGACATTGAGGCTTGTAGGAAGAAGACAAGGAGAAGGGAGGAGAAGCTTTCAGAGATAGCCATACTAGCAGAGAAGGCAGGGCGAACACCTCCAACAGTTCAAACTCAGGAAGAACCAGAGAATCAAATGCAGAACCAACAAAGCGGAGGAGGAAGTTTCAGAGGAAGAC
This sequence comes from Trematomus loennbergii, assembly GCA_012861695.1. NCBI lineage: Eukaryota > Metazoa > Chordata > Actinopteri > Perciformes > Nototheniidae > Trematomus > Trematomus loennbergii. The sequence continues at coordinate 33,118 of JAAOOA010002324.1, read as the reverse complement.
GTTTCCAGAATGGTGGCTGCTACACATGTGGTCAGACGTCACATTGGTCCAATGAATGTCCCACACAACTCCAGCAACAGCAAGCACCTGTGTATCTTCCTACCCAAGTACAGCCGCAAGCACAGGTATACCCTCCCATACAACGAAGGGGCAGAGGAGGAGGACGTTTTCAATCAACAGCAAGAGGTTCCCAAAGTGAAGGATGCTTCAAATGTGGTCAGCTGACACATTGGTCCAGAGAGTGTCCGCAGAACATTGCACCAAACAACGGCCCTCCACACAGTTACCCCAGGGGAGGTTTCCATGACTATAACAGAGGCAGGGGGTCTCAGGGATGGCAAAGAGGAATAGTATTTCCAAACATGAATGTTAATGTTTTTAACAATAGTGAGTAGCATATTGCATTTAAATATAAATCATCCACAGATTAGTATAAGAAGATTAAAACATAGTAGAACATTTAGCAGACTATTTTTGTAATTATGAGAAGGAAAGAGATTACGAGTGATGTTGTTCCCCCACACAGAAAACTATTGTGCCCACACAGCTAGAGAGGTCAAGACAATGGGTTTACGCCCAAAATATGAAGATGAAAGCCTAGTCCTCGTCCAAGAAGGAGGGTCCTTACCAAGTCCTCCTGTTTAAATCGACTGCAGTTCAAGGGGCAGTTCAGGCTACACCTGATGTGCAGCTGCTGAGACCTGAAAACAGAAACTCGATTCTGCTGTGGTGAAGTCTGGCTACAAAGGGAGGTGTTTCAATAAGATCGCTTGTCTCAAACCAGTGAAGAAGTCAACAAGAACCCAGCAGAACTAGAGAGTGACTGTTAGCGGGAGAACAGTGACAGAGTGACAGAAACTGGCACAACATTTACCAGCCAGTACATAGATAGACCCCGTCAGAAGACCGGGGCTGTGTTCAAAGGGGAACTTCATTTATTATAGTTGAGGATATATGGAGTCAGATTACATTCTCATAAACACATTTTATAATAGGTCTGAAGTTTCTGATTTAAGGCATGAGCTGCCAACTAAATAACATAACACTGAGCTTGGATGGTTTTTACAACAGTTTCAAGAATCAGTCTTCATTTATTTATGTTCAAGTGAATTTGCTGATTTATAAAGTAGTGCATAAGGCAATATCTATTTTTAAGTGAGGGACATCAGCCCTTCATGTTCTTCTGCGTGCAACCCTCTGTGAGAGTAGTTCGTATTTCCCTCTAGTTTAAAGAATTATTATTTTGTCATGATTTGTTTGTTTAACAGTGTCAGCCAATCTCTAATACTAGAGCTATTAAGACGTATTAGCAACAGCAGTGTGGTTTTTTCGCAGTAACACTGATACATAGTACCATGACAAAAGCCATTATTGAACTAACAAGAAGTAAACTATATTTTTGTACTAATGACAGATTTTTAGTCAATGTGCATTTATACCATTGGAAGACGATACATCACACAACATCTTTGTACGCCTTGTGGGTACACAGAGGATTTATGTGTTTGCTACGACGTTATGGGTTTTTCCATGTCCTATTCATAATAGAGTAATCATTGCGATATTAATTGAGCATTTTATGCTCAAAGGAGGGAAGGTCATGATTAGTCAGATAATGGATTTCGGTAACGTGTAGTTAATAACTAATAACATGTTGTCAACAATAGCTCGCATAACAACAAAAGGTATACCAAAGCTTGGGCCTCCTCCAAGGAGGGAGTGGTCCAGTTTTAGATATTAGACAAATAGAAGTGGATGAATATGTCAGAGCTCTGAGTAATATTATCCAAGTTTTTGTCTACACAGGCTAGGAAAGACTGCACAGATACCAGACGAGACATCAGAAGAGACTCCTGTTCGGCCAGGTGATTGGGTGAGGGTGAAAGTTCCCAAAACACAGTGGGCTGATCCCCGGTGGTCGGAACCGTGACAAGTTGTAATGAACTTCACACGCGCTCCGGTTTAAAGGTAAAGAAAAAGGAGCAAATTGACACCACCTCACACATTGTCACCCTTCACTGGCAACTTCCAGAAAAGTTATTGGAAGCTAGGACTGATTTGGCAGAGCTGGAACAAAACAATAAATAGAAATACGATTAAGATAGCAACAGCTCAAAAGACGAATTGTCTTTAGATTTTTATAGATTGTACACTAAAGTGAAAACCTATTTTGTTTTTTCACCTGAAAAGAGTCCAACGTTTTGTTTCTATTTTCGTATACGTTATTTTTGTACTCATTTACATTTTATAACTGACACAACCATGGATAAAATGTCAAGAACAAAGCCAAAGCAATTGTGGGGTCCCCTAGGATAAGAGTCAGAATAGCATTGTTGATTGTGCTCATTACACTTGGCACCTTTCTGGTTGGATGGGGAGTACAATATCATGAAAGACATGGATCCATTAGTTCACTCGTAGAAAATGCCCACATCACTAACAAAACACCAGCTGTGTTTCAGAGACTTTCACTTATCCCCAGAGCCAAAAGATCAGTTGAGCAACAAGAGGAGGAGTTAGAAATACTCGTTCCCAAAGATGAGGAGGTTACAATCAAGATGATTCACCCCCCCTATATGCAGTTCTTGTATCAAATGATGAGATGGGTTTAAGTGATCGGAATATTAAGTGATGGGAATTTACAATTTAGGGGAATCTCCAAATACACTGGATCCATGTTTTAGTCTGTACCAGAAACACCCCCGTTAAGACTATGGACAACCGACTGGTGACCTGAGCACAATTATTGAAAAGTTATTACAGTAGAAACAGGGTACTAACCCACGAGGACAACTGTATGTACAAACTCTATGAACAAAATTCCCCAACAGATTGTGGCGACTGTGCACAGATGTATCCAGTCACAAAAGTTACTATTGTCTAAGTAATAGTGAGATTTAAAATATTGGAGAATATATGGGGACGTCCTTTTATAGTGTGTGAAACATGTGGTGCTTGAAACATGTAAGTATTTCAATTTATAGAAGAAAATGGTTTCCTGAAAGAGTTATTTGGAGTAGATGTGTTACAGTGGGAGAAAAAACAATGTTTAGAGATATAGTACATTTATTAGTAGACATTAATTGTGTTTAGATGGCATTTAACATTTAAAACAGATAGTATGATTAGAAGATAGAGTGGAGAAGGTTGATTTACTTTACCTCAGTGTGTTAGAATTTCTATAGGTAATGCGTCCCGAGACCTGGACTCTCTCTCTCTCTGCCTGTCAGACTGCTACGACCCCTATCAGACAAAAGACCTCACTACAGGAGACTCCCTCCTCCTCTCCATCGAACAGACAGAGAACCAGAGCTGAACCAACAACGACAAGACTGCATCCAGAACCTTCTCCACCTGCGGCATCCAGAACCAGAACAGCATGCTGACATAAAGAGGCATACTCTCATCAGTCCCTAACAGGACATGAAGTTCCAAGCTGAGCCACGAGATTTGGCACAAGAGCAGAGTGTGGGACATGAAGCAGAATACGCCCTCCATACAACAGCGAAGAGACTGTAAAGAAGGAGATGAAATGCAAAGCAGTTGGGCCACTGAAAAGAGTACCAGCGAAGGATTCAAGAGCTGATGGACTGAGGAGAAGACGGAACCAGAGGAGTTGGCATGGTCTAACAGAATGTGAGGGGGTCGTGGCTTGAGACAACAAGAGGAGGAGAAAAGGAAAACGGGAGTGAGTGAGTTTATACATAAACACACTTATTCACAAACAAACTTGAATTGACTTGATAAATACGTAAAGACAAAAAGATTTATTAGCCATGAATTAATAAATTGGTAAATTAAAATAGTAATAAAGAGGAAACTGTTAAAGTAAAATGAGGAAATAATCCTAAAACACACTGAGGGTACTGTGAGATAAAGGGGTAGACATGATGGAAATATTCACCACACTTTACACTTTAAGCAGTGAGTGTTTTGGGACTTAGGAGTACAGAGTAGAACATATTTTTCAATCTTTCCATCATGGAAACGAATTATTCCCTAAGAGATTTTATTCATGGGTGAATTTGGTAGAGATCTAATGTGTTACAATATTGATCTACAGCTAAAGGGATAGTTTTAGTGACCACTCTATAAGAGCAGACAAATCTGTGTTAGTTGGACAATGTTAAAGGGAGAGCTAATACCAAGCCAAATATAGTATCCCAATCTAAAGTATTGTTTTCGCCATTGTAGCATAGTTATTACCATAGGAGAACTGTTAAGGTGGAAATAACATTTGTTTGTCCAAGATGTAGAGTTTTAAAGGACACTGGGCAAAGAGCGATTGCAAATTTAATTTTGGAAAAAGCAATATAATTGGGAGTAATACATGCGGGGCCTTGGATCACTCATTGCAATGATGCATATTTTTGACAACCCATATCGTTTAGGAGAAGGGGTCACTCAACCCACCCAGCAGTTGTTTTAAATCTTACTTGTAGCTTCACAGGGAGCGCACGGCACCAAATTATGAGTTTAAAAGACAAGCGCCACCACCTCCTGATGGTCATCCATTTAATCAGGGATGACCTGAAATTTAGAGATGTTATTTAAAGTAGAAACATATCCGCCATAAGTGAAAATTCCTAAATTGAACTACAAACCATGGAAAATAACTTCTGTTTTTAAAATCCTTGCTAAAGGAGGGAGTAACTGTTACATGCTCGGACACCCAAGGTTCCACACACTGTTAAAGGGGTTAGCATAGTTCTTTAAGTAGACTAGAATTGAAGATAAATTAGTATAATGAGTTATTGATATTCCACCGGTTTTCACACCATTTAAGGAACTTTATCACTGCATTAGAACAGACCACCCAAAGGTACTGAAGTAGGAACCATAAGTGATGAAATTCTCCAATTGTTGTAACTGACCAAAATCTTCTCCCAGAAATGACTGTCTGAAATGCCGTATCCCAGAGTAGATGTTTGATGGTATCATGGAACTAAAACCTTGTACGCAGTCTTGCCACAGGATTAGACTGGGACCTGTGCACTTGTACAGCCAGTGATGTTTTATATGCAGTACCAATGACAGTGGGGCAGTTAATCAACATGGCGAAACACCCCAAAACCAGTAGGGCTAAGAGACCAGTCAAAGGAGGGAGTTTAGGCTCCACAGTGTACAAGGATAGCATAGGGGCCCAGGGGAGTGCTAGATGTTGGAGTTGCATTCCATGTACCCGCACCCTAACGTACCGATTGATCACCACGGCCTTTTCTAGAGAACATATTACTTTCATACTTTAAAAAGTATGAAAGGGGGGAGGGTACATTTCTCATAAGGGAACAGTTTCAATTGCTAGCAGAACAAGACGACTCAACCCATATACAGATATTGATGAAAATGATGACAGTGTGTAAATGATGTTAAATGATATGGATGATAAATGATGAGATTGTTCAAAGAATGTCCAAATCATGTGATATTTCAAATGATGAAATCATTAGAATGAAGAACCAGCTACAAAGTGGTATTACTTTGCACTAAAAAAAAGGTTTCTAACTTTTATGTTTTATACTGTTATTAGTGATGCGATTTTTAAATAGTATGTTTTTATACTTTGTAAAACAAGTGCCTTAACACTGAATGTGGTATGGGAACGGTTTCTGTGAAAGGAGGGAGTAAGAAATGTTCTAATACCACAAGTTGCTGCTATTTTAAAAAGTGATATTGAATGTTAAAACTAAAAGTTATGCACAAGGGAAAACTTTTACACCAGAAGACCAACCAATGTATTGTTTGTATTTTTGATGACGGTTATTTGAACCATTCCATTTTGATAGTATGTTTTTGATATGAGTTATGTACTATGCAAAGTTCAGATGAAGAACTCATTGATTTCAGTATTGTGTTCACACCTTAAAAGGTGTGAAAGGAGGGATTGTTAGAAATTAAAATCAATGTTTTATGGCATGATTTAGTCTAAAACATACCGTCAGTTTAAAAGCAGTCAGATGAAGAACTCATTACTTTTAGTATTGTGTTCACACCTTAAAAGGTGTGAAAGGAGGGATTGTTAGAAATTAAAATCAATGTTAAACAGCATAATTCAGTCTAAAATATATCGTCAGTTTAAAGCTGTTTTATTGTGGAAAAAACCCGGAAGTTCTCAGGAAATCAATGCCAAGCTTTTATTCTGAAAATCCTTTATCCGGTTAGCATGTGACTAAATATTACGTTTTCTGAATGTAAAGTGAAAATGACTTGGAGTGTTACACACCAAATCGTACGGACTTTAACACTACATCGATAGACGTTAAGATATTACTACTGCTGAATATTAAATGAAGGTACAGTTGATCATGGAGTGTTTACACATTACGTGAGTAGCTATGACGTCAGAGGGAGTTACCGTAAATGAGAACTGTCTAAAGTGTTTCTAGGACTTCTAAACTAACGATTACAGCTGTTTATAAGGTATTAAATAGAAAGTCATGACAGAGATAATGAGGAGAAAATGCTTAAGGAAGTAGGCAGAGAATATCAATGTCGAAATCATCTGTGCTCTCGCGATATCGAACCGGCAAAAGAGTAGGAGGACCCACTATTTGCACAGCGGGAGACGACGAGACATGGATAAAAACAGCGGACAGGACCGCTCGCCCCTTCCCTTCGCTGCAGCCCACCTCCAAGACAACACCGGCTTTGTCTCTCCATTACCATGCTTGTTCTATAACCACGTTACTTAATTAAACTACCCATTTGAACCTTTTCAGAGACTCCATTAGTCTCGTTATTTTAAACTCCTCTCCTGGGCGCGAGAACATCGAATACTTCAACAGAATCAATACATGGGCTGCACAGGTTGTCATGTCCAACTATCACAAGTAGAATCATAATGAAAAATACGCCGGTAAAAAGTGCCTGTAGAAAACGGCTTAGCAAGTAGTCAGTTTAGCTTCGGTTGCTATGCTAACATCACCCATGTTATACCAGAGAAACTTTCATAACAGCGTTGTGATGCCAAACAGCGTCAATTCAGACTGACACACATTCACTTAAGGGGAACTGGGGATATGTATCAGCTGCTTGTGTGACAGTCAGACAGTGAATACTTTAGAGCCGTGTGAGCTAACCGGAGCTAACGGGAGAATAAACTCCCGTTGAAGAGCAGCCAGCACTGCAGCGGTCGCTAAATGCCGCTGAAACACATTAATAAACAATGAACCACGGCACTCTGGAGAAAATATAAGGTTGGAGAAGTCGTTATTTAATTTAATCTGGCTTCGTATGATTAAAAGCAACACGATCATCGACCCGACGCAGTCCCCGGCCCGTTGTTGTTGTGAGGTGAGCTCCGTTGGGGAGAAAATCAGCGACATAAACGGTGACGTCATGACGCAGCAGCGGCAGCACCAGTCGGGCTCTGAGCGGTGTGAAAAGAGCCGGCGCTAAACCGAAGAACCGGTTCTGAACCAGAAAAGCTCTAGCACGGAGCTAGAAGGGGAAAAGCCTTGGTGTGAAAGGGGTAGGAAGTGTTCCTTTATGGGCTGTTTTCTTGAGTTTTATGTCAAATGCATAACAACAACATTACTTCCCCTTTTCTACGATAATAATTCAGAATGTTTAAATATTAGTTTGAACATGTGCTGTGCATGAAGGGAGACAAACTGAACTTCAAACCCTGTAATGTTTAACGACATAAAGCTGAACCTTGATCAGTTTATTGCAGCCATATCGTCTGTGGAAAAGTAAAGTGAAAATAGATAGTAACAAGAACAATGTGCTCATACAAATTTGATTCTGTGGGATACTAAACTATTCATTTTATTTTTTTAAATATCTGACTGCATATTTTGGTCAACGCTCTTGATCCTTAAAAATAAATTTCAAAAATGTTGTGTTGTAAACGTAACAATAAATGATGTAGTTCAATTCATCTTATAGTTCTTCTCTAGAATGCAGAGATCAGAGAAACTAAAAGGAAACATTAACAGAACTACATAACTATATATATTATAATATGATATAAAAGAAAACCTTTCAAAACTCCCCAAAGATGGGACAGGAGGGTGGCATGGAGCGATGTGGGCCGGATGGTGGAGGAGGTTGAGGTCCGCCTCTGTTTGATGCAGGAGGTGGAGGTCCGCCTCTGTTTGATGCAGGAGGTGGAGGTCCGCCTCTGTTTGATGCAGGAGGTGGAGGTCCGCCTCTGTTTGATGCAGGAGGTGGAGGTCCGCCTCTGTTTGATGCAGGAGGTTGAGGTCCGCCTCTGTTTGCAGGAGGTTGAGGTCCGCCTCTGTTTGATGCAGGAGGTGGAGGTCCGCCTCTGTTTGATGCAGGAGGTGGAGGTCCGCCTCTGTTTGATGCAGGAGGTGGAGGTCCGCCTCTGTTTGATGCAGGAGGTGGAGGCGCCGGGGCCCCGAGGCCCGGGACCGGAGGGAGGGGCCCCTGCCTGCCAGGCGGAGGGGGGGCGGGTCCACCTGGAGGGCAACAAGATATGAGTCACTATTTAGCTTAAGTTTTAGAAAATAAATGATATTAGCAAGTGGTGACAGTAAGATTAATAATGAGGAACATTACATTTCCCTTTGTTGAGTTAAACAACATCTAAAAGTTAGACATTTACCACTTCTGGTTCCCCATTCTTAAAGTCAACGTTTTTTTTTGTATGTGTTCTTGGTTAGACGCCTGAAATAAAGTCTGTGTTTAACACAAGATATGTTCACATTTTGTTCTACGACATAAAATAGGTCAGAAAATGATCTACTGGCTAATCTCCAACCAGTGACTAAATAAACGCCATCACGCCGAACATTAGCCGGTGGTGACATGAAGTCGTGTGACTGTGATGTTCCTTTATCGCCTAATGTTTTTAGGTTTTTCCTTCAGAAATGAATGAAGGTGGTGGGAACATGTGGAGATTATCTTGCTGAGCAAAACATGTAAGTATCAAAAACGTATGTTCATGAAAGATCTTACTTTTTGCAAATTCCTGAGGGAGATGTTTCAATAACCTAGAAATATAAGTCATGTGATGGACACACTTCTAAGCCTGCAAATTACTCTCAACATAACTCCTTTTCACCTTTGCCTTTGTCACAGGATGAATGGTGATTATCAGTGTTGACTGTCTTTATATACACACCATTTTCACCAAGGCAAATTCCTGTTTTGTTTAAACTTACTTGGAAATAAATGTGTTTCTGATTCTGATGGACCCCTTACAGTTTTCACCATTAACAGATTTTACCGCTAACAAGTTTTACAACAGACAGAACGTTTTTTATACTCAATGAATTCCTTTGCAGTCTGACATCTATAGAAGTTTCAGTGTAATCTGAGTGAGTCTCAAACTGAAATGAAATGATTGAGAGTGAGTCTAACCTTGTTCATCTCCCTTTTGACGGCCTCCATGCCTCCGGACTGCTCGATGACGTTGAGAACCATCTGCGATCTGTTCGTCGTTCATCGCGTCCACACTGATCCCGGCCTCAGAGAGCAGCTTCCACATATCAGGGTCGATGTTGTTCGGATCCCAGCCCACATGACCAACATGCCTGACAGGAGGGGAACAAACAGAGAAGAGACACCATTTTACAAATATTGTAAAATGATCTCCTTTCTAGATATTTACCAAACTTCCCTGCCTGACATCCAGTGGAAGGTGAGGTGCTTTCTCTTGAATAAAATGTGTATTTCCAAAGTGTGTCTATCAGTGTCAATAAAACCCCCTTCTGTATAACAGCCCATGAAAATAACAAATGGCTTTTATTATAATAATCTTGATTATTGATGCATTTAAGCGTTGCACCCGTTAAAGAAGAACCGTAGATGCTTATTAATTGTATTTTTTAACAGCTATTACTGGGTAGCTTGTGAATTTCACCAAGGGATCAGTTAGGTTTATCATAACCCATAAGAATAACATAGATGATAAATAATCTGTTATATTTTTGTATAAAGTAACTAAAGTTATTGAATACATTAAGTAGAGTAAAAAGAAAAACGTTTGCCCTGGGGTTGTAGTGGAGTAGAAATGTAGAGAAGCAGGGAATGGAAATATTAATGTAAATTACAAACACCTTAAAATTGTTCTCAAGTTCAGCACATGAGTAAACACACTTTCGACATTAAGGCAACACATCCATCTGCTAAAACACTCACTTAAATCCACTGGGGGCCCCGATGTCTGCTTTGATGCAAGATCAAGATGCCACCTTGCCCCTCTGATTAGACGGCATGTTAAGTCAGGAAGTAGCATTATTAGTGATGAGTGGAGGGCATACAGGAGAGTGCTGAGTAACGTGGGGTACAACCACTACACCATAAACCACAGCAGGTGGTTTGTGACCCCCCAGACGGCAGTCATACCCAACATATAGAAAGAGCATGGTCGACCGTCAAAGGACATGTCCGTAGACTGAGAGGACACCGTACAGAGAGTTGTTGGAGGAACACCTCAAGGTTCTTGAATGGTCATCTTGGCTTGGCTCTGCTCGCCCTGATGGACTGCTTGGACGCTTGTTCAAGGATATACACAAAGCCTTTCCAGTCTGAGTACCATTATGTCTTACCAAGTCTTTCATTTATAATATGTGTATTAGTCATACAGTACTAAATAGTCATTATTTGAGTCCTGATTTTCTTCATGTGTGAATAAAATGTTTTGCTTGGCTCTGTTGCATCTTACTTTGCATTTCATGTGAAAAATGTGTATTAAGTAAGCATGAATGTTATAACTCATTAATAAATGGACATGTGTATTAAACTTAAAAACAACGCACCCTTTCAGTAGTTATAAATGTTAGTAACTCATTAACATGGGAATGTGTTTTACACTTTAAAATAAGGCTCCCTTTTGGCAGTTATAAATGTTAGTAATTCTTCATAGATGGTCATAAGAGATGCCAAAAACATCAAGATGGATGGGGGGAATCAACTTAGTGAGCAACAGATACCAAAGATGCTGGCTGATGAAGAAGATGAAGTAAGCTAAGTAGCCATATAAGGCTTAGCAGTACAGATACATGTGGGCTCACTATTTGGCAATCAACTGGTCACAGTTGCCCTGTTTATCTCATGTCTTATAAAAGCTTATTAATGATTTATAAGTGTTCACAACCTAATTAATACATGAATTACAAACTATTCGTAAACCCTTTATCAGGGTAGTCTTATTGTCAAGTGATACCCAATATCTACCTGCGTAAGATATGCTTACTGGTGACCCAGACGCAGTTTTAGTATAAGTTAGATTTCCATTTTTATTTCTTTAGTTTGCTGTTACAGTATTAGTTACTTTGAAGATTCAGATAATTCGGAAACAAATATAAGCAACTAATACAATTAACCTTATCTGCATGAAGGTTTTGGTGCTTGTAAATGGTCTGCACAAGCTAAAATCAGAAAGTCACCCCCGAAAGATTACAAAGAGGAAGTGTTCCTTTATGGGCTGAGATCGTTTTCTTGAGTTTTATGTCAAATGTACAACAACAACATTACTTCCCCTTTTCTACGATAATAATTCAGAATGTTTAAATATTAGTTTGAACATGTTCTGTGCATGAAGGGAGACAAACTGAACTTCAAACCCTGTAATGTTTAACGACATAAAGCTGAACCTTGATCAGTTTATTGCAGCCATATCGTCTGTGGAAAAGTAAAGTGAAAATAGATAGTAACAAGAACAATGTGCTCATACAAATTTGATTCTGTGGGATACTAACCAATTCATTTTTATTTTTAAATCTCTGACTGCATATTTTGGTCAACGCTCTTGATCCTTAAAAATAAATTTCAAAAATGTTGTGTTTGTAAACGTAACAACAAATGATGTAGTTCAATTCATCTTATAGTTCTTCTCTAGAATGCAGAGATCAGAGAAACTAAAAGGAAACATTAACAGAACTACATAACTATATATATTAATATGATATAAAAGAAAAACCTTTCAAAACTCCCCAAAGATGGGACAGGAGGAGGTGGCATGGAGCGATGTGGGCCGGATGGTGGAGGAGGTTGAGGTCCGCCTCTGTTTGATGCAGGAGGTGGAGGTCCGCCTCTGTTTGATGCAGGAGGTGGAGGTCCGCCTCTGTTTGATGCAGGAGGTGGAGGTCCGCCTCTGTTTGATGCAGAAGGTGGAGGTCCGCCTCTGTTTGATGCAGGAGGTGGAGGTCCGCCTCTGTTTGATGCAGGAGGTGGAGGTCCGCCTCTGTTTGATGCAGGAGGTTGAGGTCTGCCTCTGTTTGATGCAGGAGGTGGAGGCACCGGGGCCCCGAGGCCCGGGACCGGAGGGAGGGGCCCCTGCCTTCCAGGCGGAGGGGGGCGGGTCCACCTGGAGGGCAACAAGATATGAGTCACTATTTAGCTTAAGTTTTAGAAAATAAATGATATTAGCAAGTGGTGACAGTAAGATTAATAATGAGGAACATTACATTTCCCTTTGTTGCATTAAACAACATCTAAAAGTTAGACATTTACCACTTCTGGTTCCCCATTCTTAAAGTCAACGTTTTTTTTGTATGTGTTCTTGGTTAGACGCCTGAAATAAAGTCTGTGTTTAACACAAGATATGTTCACATTTTGTTCTACGACATAAAATAGGTCAGAAAATGATCTACTGGCTAATCTCCAACCAGTGACTAAATAAACGCCATCACGCCGAACATTAGCCGGTGGTGACATGAAGTCGTGTGACTGTGATGTTCCTTTATCCCTATGTTTTTAGGTTTTTACTTCAGAAATGAATGAAGGTGTGGGAACATGTGAGATTATCTTGCTGAGCAAAACATGTAAGTATCAAAAACGTGTGTTCATGAAAGATCTTACTTTTTGCAAAATTCTGAGGGAAATTTCAATAACCTATAAATATAAGTCATGTGATGGACACACTTCTAAGCCTGCAAATTACTCTCAACATAACTCCTTTTCACCTTTGCCTTTGTCACAGGATGAATGAGTGATTATCAGTGTTGACTGTCTTTATATACACACCATTTTCACCAAGGCAAATTCCTGTTTTGTTTAAACTTACTTGGAAATAAACGTGTTTCTGATTCTGATGGACCCCTTACAGTTTTCACCATAAACAGATTTTACCACTAACAAGTTTTACAACAGACAGAACGTTTTTATATACTCAATGAATTCCTTTGCAGTCTGATATCTCTAGAAGTTTCAGTGTAATCTGAGTGAGTCTCAAACTGAAATGAAATGATTGAGAGTGAGTCTAACCTCTGTTCATCTCCCTTTTGACGGCCTCCATGCCTCCGGACTGCTCGATGAAGTTGAGAACCATCTGCGATGTCTGTTCGTCGTTCATCGCGTCCACACTGATCCGGCCTCAGAGAGCAGCTTCAACATATCAGGGTCGATGTTGTTCGGATCCCAGCCCACATGACCAACATGCCTGACAGGAGGGGAACAAACAGAGAAGAGACACCATTTTACAAATATTGTAAAATGAGCTCCTTTCTAGATATTTACCAAACTTCCCTGCCTGACATCCAGTGGAAGGTGAGGTGCTTTCTCTTGAATAAAATGTGTATTTCCAAAGTGTGTCTATCAGTGTCAATAAAACCCCCTTCTGTATAACAGCCCATGAAAATAACAAATGGCTTTTATTATAATAGCTTGATTATTGATGCATTTAAGTGGTTGCACCCGTTAAAGAAGAACCGTAGATGCTTATTAATTGTATTTTTCTAACAGCTATTACTGGGTAGCTTGTGAATTTCACCAAGGGATCAGTTAGGTTTATCATAACCCATAAGAATAACATAGATGATAAATAATCTGTTATATTTTTGTATAAAGTAACTAAAGTTATTGAATACATTAAGTAGAGTAAAAAGAAAAACGTTTGCCCTGGGGTTGTAGTGGAGTAGAAATGTAGAGAAGCAGGGAATGGAAATATTAATGTAAATTACAAACACCTTAAAATTGTTCTCAAGTTCAGCACATGAGTAAACACACTTAGTCCCTTTCAACATTAAGGCAACACATCCATCTGCTAAAACACTCACTTAAATCCACTGGGGGCCCCGATGTCTGCTTTGATGCAAGATCAAGATGCCACCTTGCCCCTCTGATTAGACGGCATGTTAAGTCAGGAAGTAGCATTATTAGTGATGAGTGGAGGGCATACAGGAGAGTGCTGAGTAACGTGGGTACAACCACTACACCATAAACCACAGCAGGTGGTTTGTGACCCCCCCAGACGGCAGTCATACCCAACATATAGAAAGAGCATGGTCGACCATCAAGGACATGTCCGTAGACTGAGAGGAAACCTTACAGAGAGTTTGTTGGAGGAACACCTCAAGGTTCTTGAATGGTCATCTTGGCTTGGCTCTGCTCACCCTGATGGACTGCTTGGACGCTTGTTCAAGGATATACACAAAGCCTTTCCAGTCTGAGTACCATTATGTCTTACCAAGTCTTTCATTTATAAGATGTGTATCAGTCATACAGTACTTAATAGTCATTATTTTGAGTCCTGATTTTCTTCATGTGTGAATAAAATGTTTTGCTTGGCTCTGTTGCATCTTACTTTGCATTTCATGTGAAAAATGTGTATTAAGTAAGCATGAATATTATAACTCATTAATAAATGGACATGTGTATTAAACTTAAAAACAACGCACCCTTTCAGTAGTTATAAATGTTAGTAACTCATTAATACATGGGAATGTGTTTTACACTTTAAAATAAGGCTCCCTTTTGGCAGTTATAAATGTTAGTAATTCTTCATAGATGGTCATAAGAGATGCCAAAAACATCAAGATGGATGGGGGGAATCAACTTAGTGAGCAACAGATACCAAGGATGCTGGCTGATGAAGAAGATGAAGTAAGCTAAGTAGCCCATATAAGGCTTAGCAGTACAGATACATGTGGGCTCACTATTTGGCAAGCAACTGGTCACAGTTGCCCTGTTTATCTCATGTCTTATAAAAGCTTATTAATGATTTATGAAGTGTTCACAACCTAATTAATAAATGAATTACAAACTATTCGTAAACCCTTTATCAGGGTAGTCTTATTGTCAAGTGATACCCAATATCTACCTGCGTAAGATATGCTTACTGGTGACCCAGACGCAGTTTTAGTATAAGTTAGATTTCCATTTTTATTTCTTTAGTTTGCTATTACAGTATTAGTTACTTTGAAGATTCAGATAATTCGGAAATAAATATAAGCAACTAATACAATTAACCTTATATGCATGAAGGTTTTAGTGCATGTAAATGGTCTGCACAGGCTAAAATCAGAAAGTCCCCCCGAAAGATTACAAAGAGGAAGTGTTCCTTTATGGGCTGAGATCGTTTTCTGGAGTTTTATGTCAAATGCATAACAACAACATGACTTCCCCTTTTCTACGATAATAATTCAGAATGTTTAAATATTAGTTTGAACATGTTCTGTGCATGAAGGGAGACAAACTGAACTTCAAACCCTGTAATGTTTAACGACATAAAGCTGAACCTTGATCAGTTTATTGCAGCCATATCGTCTGTGGAAAAGTAAATTGAAAATAGAAAGTAACAAGAACAATGTGCTCATACAAATTTGATTCTGTGGGATACTAAACTATTCATTTTTTTTTTTTAATCTCTGACTCTGCATATTTTGGTCAACGCTCTTGATCCTTAAAAATACATTTCAAAAATGTTGTGTTTGTAAACGTAACAACAAATGATGTAGTTCAATTCATCTTATAGTTCTTCTCTAGAATGCAGAGATCAGAGAAACAAAAAGGAAACATTAAAAGAACTACATAACTATATATATTATAATATGATATAAAAGAAAAAACTGTCAAAACTCCCCAAAGTAAAATTAGACTTTCCTAAAAGGATGTGACTTCTAAAATCAGGAAATATTTGCTAAATAAATAACTAACATTTATGGAAACATTTTCTGTCAATACATTTTCTGAGAATGCTAATTCTGAAAAATATGATTCTTATGAACAACCTCTGGATTATCACGCTGAAAGCTACTTCCTTGTTTACGAATAATTTCGGCCATGATTATTACATCACATTACATTACATTGCATTTAGCTGAGGCTTTTATCCAAAGCGACTTACAATAAGTGCATTCGACCAAGAAGATACAAACTTGAAGAAAACAGAATCATATAAGTACATCAGGTTTCATAGAGCCAACACATTTCAAGTGCTACTCAACTGGCTTTAGATAAGCCAGTCCTTTATTAGTATATAAGTGCTTTGTTAGCAATTCTATCGCTCGAAGTGGAGTGGAAAGAGATGAGTTTTCAGTCTGCAGTTTTTAGTCTGCAGTTAGTCTAATCACCCCAAAATACTATTTGGAAACATTACATACCTGTTCCGATCCATTGAACTTCATCAGCCAAAGGTAAAGATCTGTATCCGTACCAATCGTTCTGTGATCGGTTTTATCAGACATTTCTCTAAGGGGTTTCCCTTAATCTGTTAATTATTAACTTCAACCACATACGTTCCAAGCCTATCAGGTAAAACAACCTGCAGGGTCTGAAAGACGTCCTAGGAGTTCATTATTAACTTTCTCTACTGGGACATGTCTCCATGCTTTAATGTTCAAAAAGCTCCTTATTTCTCTCATACTGCCTGTGCTACAGCACCTCTTTTCTGCTCTGAAGCAACAGGCTTGATTTCTCATTAGTTCTGACTGTTGCTTCAGAGCAAGTCCCCAGGAAGTGTACCTGTGGTTCAAGAGGCCTGTCATATAGGCACGTAAACGACAGCTTCTGTAATTCTGTAACATGTTGCATGTTGGCAGTCAGCTGGTTTTTAAAGGCACAGTGAGTAGTCCGTTGCGGTTTGTAAACAAAACATAAAACCATCACCTGATTCTCTCTGTGATGAGTTGTGTTTGCTTAGCATCTCTCCCACGATTTATTTGCGTTTCTGCAGCTTCTGCTTTTTGGATGCATGCTTACGATTTAGAACGTTATTTATGAGACTTTGAGACTCAGTGAAATGAAAACAGCTGGTTCTGCAGATACACGATTAGAGAGGGTGATACGTGAAGATTGAGATGGATTTATAAAGGGAAATCCTACTCATTGTGCCTTTTTATCATAAAGCATTTAATAAGTCAACCTTTGTTTGTGCTTATTGTCTAAAGTCTTCTTGAATAAACCAACATTAAGAGAAATCAGAGCTTACTACTATATCATTTTTGACTACAGGACATTCAGTGTCACTGTTTTCTGTCTCGAGTGAGAGATGGACTTCTTTCGGTTTTCTTTAAATTGATTAATTGAAATGTCCATCTTTACTTCCTATGCTTAACGCTCTTTGCCATTTACTTGTTGACATGGATGCTCCCTGAATTTGGTTGTTAACGGCATTCTGGGAAATGTAGGAAATGGCTGCAGCAGATTGAGGGAAAAAAGGTAAATAAAAAAGAATAAAATTGTAATATTTCTCAGAGATGGTGTCCCACCACACGCTGATAATACGTCAGTGATTGGATATCTCGCTCTTCTTCATCGACTGTTTTCTGCCTTCTACTAATCTCTCTGATGACCTCTGACCTCTGTCGACAGATAACCTGTTCTTTAAGTTCCTTAAAAATCACCAAGTTTTAATTTATATGATTTCCCTTACAGAAAGATTAAAATATAATGAATCTGCTTTGATTGTTCCTTCTTTTCTTTGACCTTCACCCTGCTTCACATTATTCAAAATCATTTCTATACATTTACACATTTTTAGGATAGTTAGAAGTCCACTCTATAGATTACTGATGACTTTGCCTTCACCTGTCGAATACTCAAAGCTCTTTATCCATTAACACCTGGAATGTGGTTCTGCACCAAAGTCACTCTTCCCCCTACTTTTATCCAATTATATTCTGGACATAATCCCATTTTCTATACATTTTTGTTAAAGCGGGTTTTAAGGTCTTCACACTAAGATAAGAGAAATGAAATAGGAGTAAACTATAAACTAAGTTGACTATGTATTTAAAGTCTTTAACTAAAAAGTGAACATGGATATTCTTCCAAGCAAAAAGCAGCTGTTTAGGAATTTCATTTCATATTAAAGTAATGTATTATTACATTCTGGGTCTACATCTTATTAATATGAATAACGCTTTTAAGATGTTAATATATATAAAAAATACTTAATTATTATTATTCAAAAGGCAGGTTGTACTAGAGTCTAGCCTATGCCTGGACCTGTGCCTGCTAAGACAAGGCAGTAATCACAAAACACAAGACATCAATTAATTACACAGTAGTGTTATGATATGGCTTTATTAGTTTTGGTTTACAGACAGAGAGGGCATAGTTTAGTCAAGTGGTAGGAGGTAGGAGGCAGGGTCAGTGGTAGGAGGTAGGAGGCAGGGTCAGTGTAGGAGGTAGGGTCAGTGTAGGAGTAGGGTCAGTGGTAGGAGGCAGGGTCAGTGTAGGATAGGAGGCAGGGTCAGTGGTAGGATAGGAGGCAGGGTCAGTGGTAGGATAGGAGGCAGGGTCAGTGGTAGGAGGCAGGGTCAGTGGTAGGAGGCAGGGTCAGTGGTAGGATATTAGGCAGGGTCAGTGGTAGGAGGCAGGGTCAGTGGTAGGAGGTAGGAGGCAGGTCAGTGGTAGGAGGCAGGGTCAGTGGTAGGAGGCAGGGTCAGTGGTAGGAGGTAGGAGGCAGGGTCAGTGGTAGGAGTAGGAGGCAGGTCATGGTAGGAGGCAGGGTCAGTGGTAGGAGGCAGGGTCAGTGGTAGGAGGTAGGGTCAGTGGTAGGAGGCAGGTCAGTGGTAGGTTAGGAGGTAGGTCAGTGGTAGGAGGTAGGGTCAGTGGTAGGAGGCAGGGTCAGTGGTAGGAGGTAGGGTCAGTGGTAGGAGGTAGGGTCAGTGGTAGGAGGCAGGGTCAGTGGTAGGTGGTAGGAGGTAGGGTCAGTGGTAGGTGGTAGGAGGTAGGGTCAGTGGTAGGTGGTAGGAGTAGGGTCAGTGGTAGGAGGCAGGTCAGTGGTAGGTGGTAGGAGGTAGGGTCAGTGGTAGGTGGTAGGAGGTAGGGTCAGTGGTAGGAGGCAGGGTCAGTGGTAGGAGGTAGGGTCATGGTAGGAGGCAGGGTCAGTGGTAGGAGGTAGGTCAGTGGTAGAAGGTAGGGTCAGTGGTAGGTGGTAGGAGGTAGGGTCAGTGGTAGAGGCAGGGTCAGTGGTAGGTGGTAGGAGGCAGGGTCAGTGGTAGGAGGCAGGTCATGTAGGAGGTAGGGTCCGTGGTAGGAGGCAGGGTCAGTGGTAGGTGGTAGGATGGTAGGGTCAGTGGTAGGAGGTAGGGTCAGTGGTAGGAGTCAGGGTCAGTGGTAGGAGGTAGGAGGCAGGGTCAGTGGTAGGAGGTAGGGTCAGTGGTAGGAGGCAGGGTCAGTGGTAGGAGGTAGGGTCAGTGGTAGGAGGTAGGGTCAGTGGTAGGTGGTAGGAGGTAGGGTCAGTGGTAGGAGGCAGGGTCAGTGGTAGGTGGTAGGAGGCAGGGTCAGTGGTAGGAGGCAGGGTCAGTGGTAGGAGGTAGGGTCAGTGGTAGGAGGCAGGGTCAGTGGTAGGTGGTAGGAGGTAGGGTCAGTGGTAGGAGGTAGGGTCAGTGGTAGATCACAGTTGCCATTATTATTGACTGACATCTTTATTCCTGTGGTTTTTATTTAACCTTTATTTAACCAGATAAAAAGCATTGAGATAAAATCTAATTTACAATGCTGACCTGGCCAAGAAGGCAGCAACGTTACACATAACACAAACATGTAAAATACAGAGAACACAACTAAGTAAACAAAAGACGAAAAGCAGTCACTACATTGTGCACATTAGGACAGTAAGAAAGGTGCACTACTTATTACGGCAAGAGCAGCTGGTGGTGAGGACCTCAGACAACTTCTATTTAAAACAGGCTATAGGGACAAGTGCCGTCAGTTTGAGGCGTGATTGAAGGTCATTCCAAGACCAAGGACCATAATGAAAAAAGACTCCTTTTTCCAGCCTCAGTCCGCACGGCAGGAACCTGGAACCATATCCAGGCACTGGTTCTGAGGTTGTAATGGCGCGTCTCCACTACACCGCAGAGCACGGTTTAAGAGGGCTGTGACGTCAGCGGCCCGTCTTTGGTTGCGTTTCCACTTGGCCTAGTACCGGCCGGCGGGTCCTAATTCACAGTTTTTCTGGTCTCATAAAATCGTGGTTCTAGGGCCAGAGACAACGGGCTGAGTCGGGCTGAGTATGCTAAACTAGAGAGAGAGTCGCTGGCAAGGGGGGTACAACTACAACAAGATGGACATATTTGACCGTGATTTAATTGTAATACACGTTTCTAAATGATGCCGAAGTAACAACATACTGATACCGGTTAGTAAAACCATGAATTAATGCTTTGACAAGTCTGCAGACAGACGGCAGGCGAAACACCTTTTAAAATGCGCGTTGTCTAAATGGAGATCGGCTAAGCTAAACTTGCCTTGCCTTAAGCTAACGCAGTATATGCTCCGACCGTCCACACTCACAACAACGGCCTATACAGACATAAATAAAGCAGCGACTGTATTCGCCATGACACAGGCAGTCTGTGGTGTGTACTTGTTTAACTTTTGTCTAGTTTCTGAACAGATATGAGGAGCTGTGAGCTCTGAGTGCTAACAGCTAACGGCTGTGTTGTTTTTCTGGGTGCTCATTGAAGATGACGTCACGGCTCCGCCTACACTGCGTTACTATAGATACTACCCCAGTTCCTAAACTGTAATGGAAATGCGCCATAAAGTGAGCCAGTCCTAACGAAGCCATACGGAGTGAGGCCGAGCGAGGCCGTGTAGTGAAATGCGCCATAAGAGTCACAAACTGGAGCAAATCTCTCACATATATACAGTGGAAGCAGTGGAGGTTTTAGCACCACCCTTGAACCTTTTTAGTTGTAAGTTTGGCTTATCAGCTAAATAGATTCTTCTACATTTTAACATTTGGCAATCTTTGACAACAGCCCAACTCCCACATGTTGCTATCTCTTGTTCTATGGACAATCACAGCATTCAAGGCAAGGCAAGGCAAGGCAAGTTTATTTATACCGCACCTTACCACACACGGTAAGTGCTTTACAAATAAGATCAAAGACATTTAAGAACAAATACAGAGGATTATACAAAGGCATTTAAAAGCAAAGATAATAAAAAATAATCAGGACTTGAGTAGCTATTTGGAATATGTTATGCAACCTAGTTATATAACAATCGTAGATAATTAATTAACTGGTTATTTATAGTCTCTCTGGTTCTAGCTTAACAAATAATTCTAGGGAGACAACATGTTTTATAAAAGTAACATATATACCCAAATGCAATGATTAGCTTTTTATTTTTATAATCTCTATCAAATAGCACAACTTCGTATCTGCACGTTGCCGACAAGGGTAGCCGGCAAGTAAAAACAAAATGTCAGCATGCAAAAGATATTTCATAAAACACACTAAAAAACTAAAAAAATCACAAATACATATAACAAAAGACATATCAAAAGACCAAACTATATTTACAAAAATACAAATAAAGATTTGTAAGCTTCAGTTCCTGATTCAGAGAATCTTCAGTTTGGTCTCCTGGGACCGAAAACAGCGAGAAGCAATGTCGTAGAAAAGATCAAAGATTTACTGCAGGTTTTTTCAGCAACATTCAAAAGAACAAATACTTAAAGGGGACCTATCATGCAAAATGCACTTTTGTATGTCTTGTATACATTAACTATGTGTCCCCGGTGTGTCGGGGAACTCACGCAGCGTCAGAAAATAAAACCCTCTCTCTTTTCCTCCGTACCCAAATCTTTTAAAAACGGGGGAACAACGAGCGGATACAGATTTGCTGCCGATATGACGTCATTTCAGATGGTGGACCCACAGAGAGTTGCTATCAGAAACAATGCCTGGCGTGTTTTGGATGTAATCTCATCTTTGTTTACATTAGCATCGCTAACACTCAGAGCTAACCTGTACTGGAGAGCACATGTGTTTAAAAGCAGGAAATAAAAAAAGGAACTCACCTTGTGATAAACCCGCAAGAGAAAAAGCATTTGAGCTCCATGCTGTTTCAGAAATAATCCTTGGTGTGGTTTAGAACAGGATGGCGCTTTATCACAGCAGAATTTAACTTTATCTCCGGTAGAATTCTGATCAGGCATTAGCTCCGCCTCCTCTTTTTATTTTTTTCAAGCTAAGGACCACCAAATCTGAGACCCATAATAAATGCCTTAAAATAGCATGATAGGTGACCTTTAAAGTAAATTCAACAGTATGAAGTAGACATTACATAGCTTCATGGCAGAGATGTGTTGCTGCTGGCCCCGCCCCCTTTGGAGCACGGCATGGCGAGCTGTGAGGTCTGTGACGAGCAGGCTGTCTGCTCAGATGCAGCTAAACGCTGCCGTGATTAAACTCCATATCATGTTCTAAACCACATCAAGGATTATTTCTGAAACAGTATGGAGCTCAAACTCTTTCTCTCTCTCAGGTTTACCACAAGGTGAGTTCCTTTTTATTTCCTGCCTCTTTACACATACTCTCTCCAGTACAGGTTAGCTCTGAGTGTTAGCGATGCTAATGTAAACACAGACCAAAACACATCGGGCATTGTTTCTGATAGCAACGTTTCTGATAGGCCCGTGGGTGTATAGCCAGCCCACATTTCCGATATTACGTCATATCGGCAGCAAATCTGGATCAGCTCCGTTGTTCCCCCGCTTTAAGAGATTTGGTACGGAGGAAAAGAGAGAGGGTTTTGTTTTCTGACACTTTGTGTTCCCTTACACACCGGGGACACATGTTGATGTATAAAAGACATCAACAAGTGCATTTTGCATGATAGGAGACCTTATGACAATAATTATGATGTCAAAAGTATGACATCACTAATGCATGGCTTGGTACGATTCCTTAAATGGACTAAATCATGGAGAACAGCACTTAAACAATGTGAAGTTACCATTAAAATTAAAACAGGAAGATTTTTTTTTTATTTGTATTTTTTTTCTCGATGTGAATTCAGATCCGGACACGCATGACGAGTCTGACTGCGTTGTTTTGTCCTCATCGACACAAGGTTTTTGGCAGACCTCCACCGTACCTGTATAAGCATTAAATTATGAATCAATTAGTAGACTAACTGATATTGAATTCTATAAATCAATAATGATACAAAGCTAATCAGACTCTTGAGTTAAAGCTGAAGATTTGCATCAGTGAATGCATACTACTGACATTTGGAAAACACATGTGTCTATCCTTTTTTCCAACCAGCTACAGTCGCTTCATAGAGCATGTTTTTCAAGTAGATCAATGAAAAAAGTGCTATTTTCAATGTGAAAGATGATCACAGTTATTATTAGCTGTGCAGGGATGACGTATTTTTTTAGGCCGACCCGTAAGTAAGCTGCGCATGGGTTCCCTCGACAAAAAAGCAACGGGATTTCTCCATAGGATTTTGGAATATTGTAAAAAATAAGATCTGTGGAAAACGAACCTGTTTGATAAATGCACGTTTTGTTCAGCCGGATAATCTCCACATGCATACCTACTTTTATAATGTTCGTATCATAAATCTAATCGATAGATTTATGATTCGAAAGGGAAGTAGGAATGAGGGAAAGGAAACCGTGCAGAGAGGTGCTTACTGTGGTCCAATAAATACTAAATGTATCATATTTTTTGTGGCACATTTACCCAAACTAGAGTTTACATGATATTACATGATGTTGTTAACATGGGGTTGTCGTTTTCGTTTTCCATCCGTGATGCAGTCGCGCAGAGCTACGTCAATGTGGAAGTAGGCGTGGTTACATCTCAACTGGGTTGGAAAACCGAAAGACGCCTACAAGACTGTGTGAAGAGAGTGGGAGGAACATTCTTACCCATGTGGCTTTGCAGTTGGTCAGCAAGATCACGCCGATGTATATCGGAGAACATGTTGTGTGACGCGTAAAGCCTTGTCAGGTCCGTAGTTGTTGGTCACTGCTGTAGCGATGTCACTGGTGTCTTTACCTTCCAGTTTGCACTGGGGAATTGCTTTGCACTCAGGGTCTGTGTAATGCTCCAGACCAAATTTAAAATTGTTGAAATCCTTTGTCGAAAGCCCATCCAGGGTATCCTTGATCAATGGGGCTGGTTTCTGAAGAAAAACAGAATAGAAATGAAAAAATAAAGCACTAAAGTTTAACCTGGAAGAAGCCGATATTTCTCACACCACTCAACAACATTCTCATGAACTGGAAAACAAACCTGAAATGTTACTTCAGTTGTCTTTCTCTCCATTGGCAGACTCTTGCCTGCTTGTTTGTTTTTGCCCATAAAGAACGATCTGATTCTGGATGGTGGCGTTGACTCTTGAATTCTCAGTCGCTGAGCTCCTTCAGGATCTTGATAGCGGGACCCCTCTTTAGCCCCAGATGCAGGAAATCCTGCTCCTCGAAGCAAACAAGACAATCTCCAGACACTTCTTGCTCTTGAAATCGTTCAGCCTTTTTGCCATCGCCCTTCAAATGCCCCACTAACCACTGAGCCACTTCCTCCTTTGTCCAGTTTTCCACTTCAGCTGGGAACTGGGACTCATGTTGTGATCCTTTCTTAAGCCTCTCTAGATAATGGGAGATTTTGACAGCGGGGCCGTGTGGTATTTCTAATTTCAATATATCTGACTTCTCAAACACATTGAGAACTTCTCCACACTTCCTCCTCCAGAAAAGAATCGGCACAACTCGGAGGAACTTTGACCACATTCATCAGCCAGTGGTGGACGTCCTCTTTGGTCCACGTATTCAACTCAGGTGGTTCCTCAGTTGATGACTGGCTCATTTTGGATGAACTAAAAATTAAACAAAGAAACAAGTTAAATAATGCTGATTTATGTGCTGATTTTTAGACTTTGGTTGTGGTCGAATTGTCAACTTTTCTTTGGAGCGTTCCTAACTGAGGGAAATGACCCAGAAGTGGCAGTCCCTCCTGACATTTTTTAAACATAAAAATACACTGCTATATAACAATTGTCATTGTCAAAATTATCTTTATTTTTCAAAAGGCAATATAACTAAATATAAGAAGGCGTGAACAAATCTAAAAACATGGCCTTTCATTCATATCTGGAGAGTCAGATAACATTGAACAGATTATAGTGAATACCTTAAAGGAGAGGTGTCATGCTTTTCTGGTTATTACCCGTCCCCTTGTGTGTTTTGAAGGTTTTTCTGCATGTAAACGGTGTGCAGAGTCACAAACCCTCAAAGTACACCCTGTAGCGAGTAAACTCTAACACAGAAAATACCTCCCCAAAACGCCTCGTTGGAGATGCGTCACTGCCCATTTGATTCTTCCGGGTACGGCATGACATGATGCGGAACGAAATGGACCAATCCGTGGAGCCGTTACGTTACGTCCGCGGAGCCGTTACGTTAAGCCCCCGCTGATTGGTCCAAATTGACCAATCCACGGACTTCCTCACACACAAGCAGCTCTGCTGATTTCTCCTCCCTGGCTGCAGGCTGACAACAGACAGTTGGGATCGCGGCGAAATTCTCTCTGCAGACCCATTCTCTCTGCAGACCCATTCTCACAGCGTTTATCAACCTTTTTCTCGCTCAATATCAAGCCACACTTATTTTTACTTCGGCTGTGAGTTTGTGTGTGCTCAGGATGAGTTTGGCTGTGTTTCGCTATGTATCCTAAACAAGGAAACAACACCTCCACGGAGCTCAGCGCGATTCACAACGTCCCGACCAATCAGAGCACACTGTGCTCACAGGGAGGGTGGGGGCTGGAGCTATTGGAGCTACAACGAGCCGTTAAAGGCAGAGAGTGAAATTCAGTGAATACACGTAGTTTACAGAGATGCTGTATGAGAAACCAATGTGAGTTTGGAGAAATGCACAGTATAAATCTATTTTAGTATACCTCAACAATGGAATTATGATCAGTGGAAATGGCCATGACACCTCTCCTACTTTGTAGCGGGTTTGACCTACTTTTAATAAAATGAGGTGCCAGTCAGAATCAGTGTGTGGTGAAAAGAGTCAATAGCCGCGTTCACACCGGAGTACTTTTCCCCGTACTTTTCCCCTTTAGTTCCGTTAGTACCCCTTATGTCGCGTTCACACCAAAAAGAGCACTTCATCTCGGGAACTTTTACCCCCATTTTTAGTGCCTGCTGAGAGATGGTACTTTCCTGGGGGAAAAAAGTGCCCCAGTTCTGATTGGCTGGGCGAATAGCAAACCACGCCCCGTAAAACTCTGAAATGTTTTGTAGAGCCGCCATTTTATTATCCTCGCATTAGCATTATTAGCATTAGCATTAGCCCAGCGCACCAACAAAGAGAGAATAACTTATGGCAACACAAAATAAAGCATGGGAGCGGTGGAGATGAGGAGGTGTCGGCGTTCTGGCGATTTACTCTGAAGGCTTCAGTAGAAGCTGCTGGGAGTCCCAGCAGCTTCTACTGAAGCCAGTCCCCAACTCCGGGGACTTCCGGCCGGGGACTTCGGGTGGCAGTATGCGCCGTGAAGTTGTTTGCGGCCTGCCAGTAAACCCAAAGCAGAAGAAGAAGTGACGTCAGCGGCTCATTTGCGTAATCTTCCCTCAGGGAACTTATTCCGGTGTGAACGCGATTGGTACTTAGTGCCCTGGGGTACTAAGTGCCGGGGCACTAAGTACGGCAAAGTACTTATTGTGAAAGCGGCTAAAAGCACGACTCAGGGACAGAGGCGTAGGTTGCAAAAAGGTCTTTATTGCAGAGGTTCGGTACACGGTAGATCAGTCAGTAAGGCAACCAAAAGACGAGGATTAGGCAGGAACAGGGTCAGGACACGAAGCTGGGTCAGGTACACGTGGAATCAAGATACTAGGAATAAACACTGATGGAACGCTAGGAATAACTAAGACGAACTGGCACTGAGGGGAATGTGGACGCAGACTAAATAGACAGGGGGAGGGATGATAATGGGGCACAGGTGAGGCTAATGGGATGGGAAGCAGGTGGAGTTCAATCAGGGGCAGGAAGTGCTGATACTGATAATTATATTTGGACACGAGGTTGGTGGATTGGCACCAGTTTGAGCATATGGTATTTACCAGGAGGACACAGGAAAGGTGAAGGGTGAAACCATTGTTCTTTATATGTGTATTATTGGAATACAAGAAAATAAACCGAACAAAGACGAAAAGATTACCCTTATAAAGGATTCATAAAGGGTTTATAATTAGGTAATTAAAACACTTTATTAATCATTAATAACCATTTATAAACCAGTTCTAACATAGTTTTCATACATTAACACAGGCTCACTATTTGGCAAGAGGACTAAGCCTTATATTGGCACTAGCTTACTTCATCTCCTTCATCAGCCAGCATCCTTGGTATCTGTTGTTCACTGAGTTGATTCCCCCCCATCCATCTTGATGTTGATGATTTATTAATGTTACTACCATTTATAATTTGTTTAAAGGAGAGGTGTCATGCTTTTCCGGTTATTACCCGTCTCCTTGTGTGTTATGAAGGTTTTTATGCATGTAAACGGTGTGCAGAGTCACAAACCCTCAAAGTACACCCTGTAGCGAGTAAAACTCTAACACAGAAAATACCTCCCCAAAACGCCTCGTTGGAGATGCGTCACTGCCCATTTGATTCTTCCGGTACGGCATGACATGATGCGGAACGAAATGGACCAATCCGTGGAGCCGTTACGTTACGTCCGCGGAGCCGTTACGTTAAGCCCCCGCTGATTGGTCCAAATTGACCAATCCACGGACTTCCTCACACACAAGCAGCTCTGCTGATTTCTCCTCCCTGGCTGCAGGCTGACAACAGACAGTTGGGATCGCGGCGAAATTCTCTCTGCAGACCCATTCTCTCTGCAGACCCATTCTCACAGCGTTTATCAACCTTTTTCTCGCTCAATATCAAGCCACACTTATTTTTACTTCGGCTGTGAGTTTGTGTGTGCTCAGGATGAGTTTGGCTGTGTTTCGCTATGTATCCTAAACAAGGAAACAACACCTCCACGGAGCTCAGCGCGATTCACAACGTCCCGACCAATCAGAGCACACTGTGCTCACAGGGAGGGTGGGGGCTGGAGCTATTGGAGCTACAACGAGCCGTTAAAGGCAGAGAGTGAAATTCAGTGAATACACGTAGTTTACAGAGATGCTGTATGAGAAACCAATGTGAGTTTGGAAAAATGCACAATATAAATCTATTTTAGTATACCTCAACAATGGAATTATGATCAGTGGAAATGGCCATGATACCTCTCCTACTTTGTAGCGGGTTTGACCTACTTTTAATAAAATGAGGTGCCAGTCAGAATCAGTGTGTGGTGAAAAGAGTCAATAGCCGCGTTCACACCGGAGTACTTTTCCCCGTACTTTTCCCCTTTAGTTCCGTTAGTACCCCTTATGTCGCGTTCACACCAAAAAGAGCACTTCATCTCGGGAACTTTTACCCCCATTTTTAGTGCCTGCTGAGAGATGGTACTTTCCTGGGGGAAAAAAGTGCCCCAGTTCTGATTGGCTGGCGAATAGCAAACCACGCCCCGTAAAACTCTGAAATGTTTTGTAGAGCCGCCATTTTATTATCCTCGCATTAGCATTATTAGCATTAGCATTCGCCCAGCGCACCAACAAAGAGAGAATAACTTATGGCAACACAAAATAAAGCATGGGAGCGGTGGAGATGAGGAGGTGTCGGCGTTCTGGCGATTTACTCTGAAGGCTTCAGTAGAAGCTGCTGGGAGTCCCAGCAGCTTCTACTGAAGCCAGTCCCCAACTCCGGGGACTTCCGGCCGGGGACTTCGGGTGGCAGTATGCGCCGTGAAGTTGTTTGCGGCCTGCCAGTAAACCCAAAGCAGAAGAAGAAGAAGTGACGTCAGCGGCTCATTTGCGTAATCTTCCCTCAGGGAATTTATTCCGGTGTGAACGCGATTGGTACTTAGTGCCCTGGGGTACTAAGTGCCGGGGCACTAAGTACGGCAAAGTACTTATTGTGAAAGCGGCTAAAAGCACGACTCAGGGACAGAGGCGTAGGTTGCAAAAAGGTCTTTATTGCAGAGGTTCGGTACACGGTAGATCAGTCAGTAAGGCAACCAAAAGACGAGGATTAGGCAGGAACAGGGTCAGGACACGAAGCTGGGTCAGGTACACGTGGAATCAAGATACTAGGAATAAACACTGATGGAACGCTAGGAATAACTAAGACGAACTGGCACTGAGGGGAATGTGGACGCAGACTAAATAGACAGGGGGAGGGATGATAATGGGGCACAGGTGAGGCTAATGGGATGGGAAGCAGGTGGAGTTCAATCAGGGGCAGGAAGTGCTGATACTGATAATTATATATTGGACACGAGGTGGTGGGATTGGCACCAGTTTGAGCATATGGTATTTACCAGGAGGAACACAGGAAAGGTGAAGGTGAAACCATTGTTCTTTATATGTGTATTATTGGAATACAAGAAAATAAACCGAACAAAGACGAAAAGACTACCCTTATAAAGGATTCATAAAGGGTTTATAATTAGGTAATTAAACACTTTATTAATCATTAAAACCATTTATAAACCAGTTCTAACATAGTTTTCATACATCAACACAGGCTCACTATTTGGCAAGAGGACTAAGCCTTATATTGGCACTAGCTTACTTCATTTCCTTCATCAGCCAGCATCCTTGGTATCTGTTGTTCACTGAGTTGATTCCCCCCCCATCCATCTTGATGTTGATGATTTATTAATGAGTTACTACCATTTATAATTTGTTTAAAGGAGAGGTGTCATGCTTTTCCGGTTATTACCCGTCTCCTTGTGTGTTATGAAGGTTTTTATGCATGTAAACGGTCTGCAGAGTCAAAACCCTCAAAGTACACCCTGTAGCGAGTAAAACTCTAACACAGAAAATACCTCCCCAAAACGCCTCGTTGGAGATACGTCATTGTCCATTTGATTCTTCCGGGACGGCATGATGTCAAGCCGTACCCGAATGAAATGGACCAATCCGTGGAGCCGTTACGTTACGTCCGCGGAGCCGTTACGCTAAGCCCCCGCTGATTGGTTCAAATTGACTAATCCACGGACTTCCTCACACACACTCTATGTGCAGGGAGCAGAGCTCAGCTGATTTCTCCTCCCTGGCTGCAGGCTGATAACAGACAGTTGGGATCGCGGCGTAATTCTCTCTGCAGACCCATTCTCACAGCGTTTATCAACCTTTTTCTTACTCAATATCAAGCCACACTTATTGTTTTACTTCGGCTGTGACTTTGTGTGTGCTCAGGATGAGTTTGGCTGTGTATCGCTATGTATCCTAAACAAGGAAACAACACCTCCACGGAGCTCAGCGCGATTCATAACGTCCCGACCAATCAGAGCACACTGTGCTCACAGGGAGGGTGGGGGCTGGAGCTTTTGGAGCTACAAC
Organism: Trematomus loennbergii; assembly: GCA_012861695.1. Lineage (NCBI taxonomy): Eukaryota > Metazoa > Chordata > Actinopteri > Perciformes > Nototheniidae > Trematomus > Trematomus loennbergii. The sequence continues at coordinate 2,752 of JAAOOA010002324.1, read as the reverse complement.
GAGCCATTAAAGGCAGAGAGTGAAATTCAGTGAATACACGTAGTTTACAGAGATGCTGTATGAGAAACCAATGTGAGTTTGGAAAAATGCACAGTATAAATCTATGTTAGTATACCTCAACAATGGAATTATGATCAGTGGAAATGGCCATGACACCTCTCCTTTAAGTTATATTAAGCCTTAAAGTTATGCATCAATTAGGGCGTGGTCACATTGAGTGACAGGTCATTCCAGTAACTGCTTTGTTAACTTCCTGTCGATCTGCTAGCAGCTCCGTGATGCTACAGGGACTTAGCCTGCTCAACTCATCCGGGGAACATAACTTGAACTCGGCCGCGTTTGTTGTGCTGGTGCCTTGTGGACTATTCTTCATGCTTATATCGGACTATTGGGACTCGCTCTGCAGTTAAAACAGACGGTGCATGAATGCGGGTTTGCGGTAAGTGAAATTTGAGTACTTTATTTATGTGTTGCTTGTTTTTAGTCAGCTAACGTTAATAAATGCTACGCTTGGGTTAGCATGTAAGCAAGTGGTAGCTACATCTGTGCTAACGATGCTAATCGTAGCCTCGAAGTTAAAACGTAATAGAGAAGTGTTAAGCATTAAGTGGGATAAACGGCTTCTGTTTGAGGTTGGTAAAATAAGGTCATCCTTGTAAGTTAGAGAGATATTTATTAGGGAGGTAACTGTACGCATCGCTAAGGTTAATTTAAATTCCCTATGCTCGATTATGTAGACAAGCTAACGTCAAAGTAGTGTTGAAGAGCGGCATAGTGTATGTGAAATTAACCTCACAATAAGATGTGTGTATATTACAAATAATAATGTCATATTTCAAGATGATTACTTAGATATTACAATATGGTTGGTTGAGCTGGAGTTCATTATTGAGCTTACACGTTACACAGTCATCTGAAGAACGAACCCAAACCTTGTTCTTTTTATTAATTGTATTACCAAATTGGTATCAAATAAATAGTAAGCATTGGTAATACCAATACTGATAAAGTAAACTATTTTATTTGAGTATTTGTGTCTGGGAGAAGGTACTGTGCAGTTCCTATGTTCGGCAGTTATAGACTGGGCTTTCTTGTACAAGAGAATACAAAAAAATAATCAATATGGACCATTACTGTATAATTATCCTTAAATGTTGTTATACAATGCACCTAATAAACAAGTATGACATTTTGAAACATGATGTGCAACAATGTTTACTGTATGCATGAGGACGCTTTGGACATACCTGAAGAAGGAAGAAATGGTCTTTGGAATGATGGGAGTTAAGACAAAAGGCGGAGACTAGTGTTGAAACTAGTGGAGAAAGGATCAAGATGCCACCGTGTCCCTCTGATTGGACGGCATGTTAGTCAGGAAGTAGCATTATTAGTGATGAGTGGAGGGCATACAGGAGAGTGCTGAGTAACGTGGGGTACAACCCTACACCATAAACCACAGCAGGTGGTTTGTGAACCCCCAGACGGCAGTCATACCCAACATATAGAAAGCTTGGTCGACCGTCAAAGGACATGTCCGTAGACTGAGAGGAAACCGTACAGAGAGTTTGTTGGAGGAACACCTCAAGGTTCTTGAATGGTCATCTTGGCTTGGCTCTGCTCACCCTGATGGACTGCTTGGACGCTTGTTCAAGGATATACACAAAGCCTTTCCAGTCTGAGTACCATTATGTCTTACCAAGTCTTTCATTTATAAGATGTATCAGTCATACAGTACTTAATAGTCATATTTTGAGTCCTGATTTTCTTCATGTGTGAATAAAATGTTTTGCTTGGCTCTGTTGCATCTTACTTTTGCATTTCAATGTGAAAAAATGTGTATTAAGTAAGCATGAATGTTATAACTCATTAATAAATGGACATGTGTATTAAACTTAAGAACAATGCACCCTTTCAGTAGTTATACATGTTAGTAACTCATTAATACATGGGAATGTTTTTACACTTTAAAAATAAGGCTCCCTTTTGGCAGTTATAAGTGTTAGTAATTCTTCATAGATGGTCATAAGAGATGCCAAAAACATCAGATGGATGGGGGGGAATCAACCTTAGTGAGCAACAGATACCAAGGATGCTGGCTGATGAAGAAGATGAAGTAAGCTAAGTAGCCAATATAAGGCTTAGCAGTACAGATACATGTGGGCTCACTATTTGGCAATCAACTGGTCACAGTTGCCCTGTTTATCTTATGTCTTATAAAAGCTTATTAATGATTTATGAAGTGTTCACAACCTGATTAATAAATTAATTACAAACTATTCGTAAACCCTTTATCAGGGTCGTCTTATTGTCAAGTGATACCCAATATTTACCTGCGTAAGATATGCTTCTGGTGACCCAGACGCAGTTTTAGTATAAGTTAGATTTCCTTTTTATTTCTTTAGTTTGCTGTTACAGTATTAGTTACTTTGAAGATTCAGATAACTCGGAAATAATATAAGCAACTAATACATTAACCTTATCTGCATGAAGGTTTAGGTGCATGTAAATGGTCTGCACAGGCTAAAATCAGAAGTCACCCACCGAACGATTACAAAGAGGAAGAGTTCCTTTATGGGCTGAGGTCGTTTTCTTGAGTTTTATGTCAAATGCATAACAACAACATGACTTCCCCTTTTCTACGATAATAATTCAGAATGTTTAAATATTAGTTTGAACATGTTCTGTGCATGAAGGGAGACAAACTGAACTTCAAACCCTGTAATGTTTAACGACATAAAGCTGAACCTTGATC
>JAAOOA010002323.1:32500-52237 GCA_012861695.1 Trematomus loennbergii | reverse complement strand
ACACACAACCACACACACACACCACACACACACACACACACCCACCACACCACTCTACGTGACTGCTCTGTTTTCTTTAGATTGTGATGACATCACTGCAGGGCGCAGTGCGATGACCTCATTTTAATGACATCATCGTCCGTTCTCAGAGACGATGTCATCTCTTCCAGTCTGCTGCTGTTCGCCCTGGAGGTCCTGCAGAGCCTCGTCTTATTCTCTCATATACTCCTCATTTATTCTGCTCTATTCCTACTATATAAATGTTATATTTGTTATTGTTTCTGTTCAATTTATTATATTTTCTAGTCTTTTTAATTATATTATGTTTTGTTTACCTTTTTTTATAACACACTCAATTTAATTGATTATATTGTATATTTTATTCATATTTTATGTTTTTATTTGTTTTATATATTTCATATATACTATATTTTATTTTATTTTTCTCATCATCATATTGTTTTTTTTTTAATATATTTTTTATTTTTTATTTACTGTTACTGTTACTAATATTTAATCTTTTTTGATGTTGATACTTATAAAACCCTCTTGTTTACTGCAGATGTTTGTTGTTCCTGCTGAATCATTTGACTTTCATACACACACACACACACCCACACACCCACACACACACACACACACACACACACACACCCACCCACCCACACACACACACACACACACACACACACACACACCACACACACACACACACACACACACACCCTCTCCTACTCCCACCCTTACAGTGAGAGCTCTCAGCTGATTGGCTGCAGGTGACATCATCTGTTGGGATGTGGAGGTTTCTCTCCCCTCGCTGCTGCAGCAACCACACACACACACACACACTCTCTGCAGCTGCATTACCTCATCGGAGAGAGAACAGTGTGTTCTGCTGTGGTGCATGATGGGAACTGTAGTCTCGTTTAGCTTGACTTACATCTGGAGAATTATCCTGCAGACAATAATCTTAAAAAAAAAAGAAGGTATTTCAAATATGTTCATCAATGTCCTCCGAGGCGATGACCTTTTCTTGTCTTCTCCTATAACTCATAAGAAAGATGTCCAATGTATGAAACACTTATCCATTCTGATAAGGACATACGTTACTTACATTTGCAGAGTGTACATTAAACCAGAAGACAATAAACATGCAAAAAAAAGCAGAGAGAAGATAATAAAATATATGTGTATATTAATTAATCAATATAATTGTTAAAGAAATGAAATATGGAAAATAACCATGTCAGTCAAATAAATAGATATTATAAGAACAACAAATAAATAAAAAGACAATATGACTTCATCATCACTGAATTTTATTATTAAATATACAAATATATTGAAGTCCTAGAAATGTGACACCGACCTGAGGACCCTCTGATCTTTAAGAATACTTTTACACAAACCAGCCGGACTTTAAGTGTTTCTTATAATCAGTTTAACATTTGTGAGAGTGAGAAGAGCAACAGACTGTGTGTGGTGTGTGTTGTGTGTGTGTGTGTGTGGTGTGTGTGTGTGTGTGTGTGTTTGTGTGTGTGTGTGTGTGGTGTGTGTGTGTGTGTGTGTGTGTGTGTGTGTGTGTGTGTGTGTGTGTGTTGTGGTGTGTGTGTGTGTGTGTGTTGTGTGTGTGTGTAGTCAGGATGAGTAATGCTGGTTGTGTCAGTCTGTCACCTCAGAGGCTTCGTTCCATCAGACTCATTTAACATTTATATTGTATTGTTTTTAAAATGTATAACCCAGTCAGAGATAAAGGTCTTTATGTTCTGCATGCTTCTACCTGGTGTGTCCTTTGGGGTCTCGTCTGTGTTTCCTTCGGGTCTCGTCTGTGTTTCTGATAAAGTTCTGTGAATTTGAACAAAGTCTAATATTCGTAAGTCTCAGGTTTACACATACGAGGAATTTGTCTGGAGTTTTGGTGCGTACATAAACATACACATTGAAACACTGATAACAAACTATTCACAAATGAAATAGAAAGTGCAAAAAGAGTCTTTACAAGTACATGGAATATGAGATATTGGTTGCATCATTTCTAAGATGCAAACAGATGAATGTTTATGGATGTTCCTTTCAAAGTTCAGGTGTTTAATAGTCTTCTGGTCTGTGGAATAAAACTGTTAACACACACACACACACACAACACACACACACACACACACACACACACACACACACACACACACACACCACACACACACACACACACACATACCATCACTTCAGGGACATTACATTGACTTACATGCATTTCCTGGAGACTTAACCTTAACCATAACCAACACATGCCTAACCCTAACCCTTAACCGTACCTAACCTTTACCCTTAACCGTACCCTAACCCTTACCCTTACCCTTACCCTTAACTGTACCCTAACCCTAACCAATTCTTCAACCTCAAATGAATGCCTCCCTTATGGGGACCTCCATGTTTCCCCATAAGGGAGGCTCAGGACCAGCTGATCAGTAGCTGTGTTTCTCCAGGGAAACAGAAAGGAGTGATTGTGATGCGTTTCATTTAATAAAGAGAGAGAATGGATTTATTAAACAGTTGCTCCTTTAAAAAGTATATCATATATCAGACACATTGTCCTGTACTTTGGTTAATGTGCTGAAAGCGCTGTGTCTGCAAAAGAGTTTGAAAAAAAAAAATATATATAAAATAAAATTCTATGAAATAAAATAAGATAAATAAAAAATGTAGAGCTTTCTTCCTCCTCCTCCTCCTCCTCCTCCTCCTCCTCCTCCTCCTCCTCCTCCTCCTCCTCCTCCTCCTCCTCCTCCCCTCCTCCTCCTGCCTCTGCCCTGCTGGACCAATCACAGCGCAGCATCCCTGTCAGCCAATCAGCTGCCTGCGTGGTGATGTCATGTAGCAGAGAGGTGCTGAAGCTGAGCTGCAGATCTTCAGAGCTTCAGAGACGACCAGCATCACTGCAGGGTGAGTACACTCTCTCTCACACACTCTCTCTCACACTCTCTCTCTCACACACACACACATTTATATTCACTTACATCTCTGATATCTGCACGTGTTGATCTTTACTTCCTAAAGCCTGTGCGTGTTATCATTCTGCAGACAGATGTCTTTATGTAACACCAGCTGCTCTCGCTCTGCAGAGGGAGCTGCGCTGACTGGCTTCAATGACATCATCTCTCATTCTCTGCACACACACACACACACACTCTTATTCTGCACACGTATACATCTCACACACACATATTATATCCACTTACATCTCCACAATCTGCACGTTTTGATCTGATGTCTCGTATCTTGAAAGCCTCTCTGTGCGTGCAGCTCTGCAGACAGAAGGTTTCCCTCGTCTTCCGATTTAAATCATCTGCAGATTCTGATTCAGTTTGAATGTCTCGTGTTTCTGTGTTTGCTGTTTTCTGTTATATATGCTTCTCTCTGTTTCCATCAGTTCAGTGTAAACGCTGCTCTGCTGACTGGCAACAATGACATCATCTCTTAGTCTCTGCACACACACACACACACACACACACACACACACACACACACACACACACACACACACACACACACACACACACACACACACACACACACACACACACACACACACACACACGCACACACACGCACACACACACATTTATATTCATGATATCACATATATCTCATATTTACATTCACAATCTGCACGTGTCCATTATAACCTGGTAACTCCTAAAGCCTCTGCGCGTCTGCAGCTCCACACACAGAAGGTTTCCCTCGTCTTTATTATTGAACTCATCTTCAGATTCCGATTTAACGTCTCGTACCTTTCTGTTTCTGCCGCTGCGTCTCCCTGTTGTGTTTAGCTCGACTCCGTTCTGTTTTTACCGTCTGTCTCGCTCTCGCTCTGCAGAGGGAGAGCGCTGACTGGCAACAATGACATCATCTCCTAGTCTCTGCACACACACCACACACACACACACACACAAACACACACACACACGCACACACCACACACACACCACACACACACACACACACACACACACACACACACGCACACACACACACACACACACACAGTGTGTGTGTGTGTTGTGTGTGTGTGTAAAGGTTGAATGTGCTCTGAGGTTAAACTCCGCAGCGTGTCGTGTCTTCGCTGCTGATTCATTTTTCACACGTTGGATTTATTTTAATCTGCTGGAGTCACAGACCGACTCGTTACCGTGACGATGACTCAGCTCCTGAAGCTGCCAAAACACGACCTGTAAATTAATACTTATTAACCAGAAGCCGCTTTTTAAAGAGACTCCCCGAGGTGTGAGTCAACGTGAATAAAACAAGATATTTTTAGCATCTTTTAACATAAAAAAAACTCCGCGAAAAAAGTTCAGATTGCAAACTGAACATAAATGACAAAACCCATCACTACTTATTTTATTTTTTAAATGTTGTGCAGTGCAACCTTCAAGGTGCTTTTCCATAGATTGACTTAATTAATTATCATTAAAACACCAATAGCAAATTGCAGAGAGGCAACATTAACCAACATTAAGCATTCAAGATTATTTTACATTAAATTCAAATGTCAAAAAGCCAAATATGCAAACTTTAAAATAGTTGTATATATATTTATAGTATTGATAATCATAACAAATACAGTAACACGGCTCTGTTGGAACAGCTACACTTGACTAAATGATGCATTGCAAATGTAAAAAGTGCATATCCTTTAAAGCCAACTTATATTTAGCATTACATATTATTTTAGAAATCTGTAGCTACCTTGCACACTTTATAGTTTATATAATATCTTGTTTGTATGTACTTGTATGAGTAGATTAGTCCATTACAGAGTACTCTTACTCATATTGTATGTTGTCTATTTCTTATATCCTTTATTAATATTCACATCTTGATATAAATCCTTTAAGATCTCATGTTTTTGTACCATTTTCCATTTCTTTCTTCACGTTGTTTTCTTTTGATTTTTTGTTTGTTTACTTCCTGATCCAGTGAGAGATGCTAACGTGTGTGATTGCCTGAGAAGCGTAACTCGGGGAAAAGTAACCTGTTATAATGTGTTTGTTGTTTTATTCTGGATTGTGATATTAATCATGTGTTTCCTGTGTGTCCTCAGGAACAGACTCTACCTCACCACAGTGTCTTTCACAAGAACCAGCAGCACAATGACTCTAGCAGGTAAACACATGTTATTATTATTATCATGTTTATATCGTTTTAATTTTCTAATTTGATTATTCTTTTAAAGCCACATCATTTAAATAACGAACAAATTATTTATTTTTATTTTTATTAATATTAATAATATTATTATTTTATTATATTATAATACTCTTTTTTTAAATGTATTATCTTGTCTGTTAATGTGACTGAAAGTGTCTCGCTCTTCTTCTCTGTCTGTAATGGCTGCAGCGTACCGAGAGAAGCTGAGAGAGCTCCCCCTGGTGTCTCTCTTCTGCTCCTGCATCCTCCCCAGAATCACAGAGGACAAGAAGGAAGGTCAGTAACTCTCTTTATTATATACACACAGTGGCGTTTTTATATGTACAAAAGTGGTGGGGCACAAAAAACGTAGATGTCTATATATAAGCTTCTGCAGTGACGTGCAGTGAGGTTCATGGCTGGTGAGGCACTGGCACTGACTCTTCAGGTTTACAAATATTATATTTTGACCTAAACCAAAATATAATATTATTTTCAAAAGCTTTTTTTGTCTGATGCTTCGATTAATTTTAAACAGACAGTTCAACAAAAGGATACCCAAAAAAGTAATTTATCATTTAAATATTGAATTGTTCTCTCTTAGTAAGATCCCATTTTCAATCAAATTGCGGTCTTACCTTGACTTGAAGATGAAGTCCATTGCCTATCCTTCTGGACAAACATTTCTATTACTTTTTTGTAAAAGTCCTCCTTATCTTCCTGTAGTTTCAAAAGTCTATCATAAATCTAATCGATAGATTTATGATAAAAAATTATAAAAGTAGGGTAGACATGTGGATGTTATCCGGCTGAACAAAACGTGCATTTACCTAACAGGTACGTTTCCCACAGATCTTATTTCGAGCTATTTTCTAAAATCCTATGGCGAAATCTCATTGCTTTTTTGTCGAGGGAAGCCATGCGCAGCTTACTTCCTGGTTTTAGGACGCGTCACTGCAGCTCTCGTCTCCTCTTCACACACCACACTTTTCGCGTTATACGTACTTACAGCCAATCAGCTCTGAATGATGTGAGATGACGTATGGTGGGGATGGCAGCTCAGTGCCCCTATGGTCATTATTTTTTGCCACACACATTAAATAGGAAAATACTCTAGTGTAGTGCAGTGTAGTTTTTACAGTCACCGTTCACTTCACAGTGAGAGGGAGGGGCATGATCAGGTTTTGTCCCACATGGCTCTAAACAGCTCAATAGGCACACACTGTGACTGTAGACACTAATTAGAAGAACACAGACTAAACAGCAATGTACAGACGAATCAGATGATTAAACATGATCTTAAAATATTTTATATATTTTTTTATTTTTTTTTTGCATTTTTTGTAATCATTATTTGTAAAACTTTCTGCTGACACTAGGTGGGGCTGCCCCTAATGACCAGTCGCCACTGTATACACAATAGATTAATAAAATATTAGAATATTAGTTCAAAATTAGTGCTATGTATGAATGTTATTTAACTTACAAAATGTAAATAGAAACAGGTTCATGTTTTGTTTATATCTTTTAATTAGCCACAGGCTGTCAACTGTGCATGGTGATAAAAAGCTGGTTCGAGGGGCCCCCAGGGAATGTTTGCCTAGGGCCCCCACACACTCTAGAATCGCCACTGATAATACCAAGTTCAAACTCTCAGTAAAAGATGCAACGCAGAGGCTCACAATACTGGGAATGCTAATAAAAACAATACAAAAAACTGTTGACATAGAAAGAAGATAGCCATAGGGTTACAAAAGGTCAGCCTTTCCCAGCATGCATTGGGTAAGAGGGAGTCAGTATATCTTCATTTCACCTATAAGGCTTGTCTCTAGACTGCAGGCATTATTCAAACCCTAAAAGTCAGCAGTCGATGAAGTCTTAGCTTCTCGCTGCAGATATTTCTTGCTCTATTTCTATTTTATTTGTATTTACTTGCACATCTCAAAACATTCTCTTGCACTCTTCATGTCCTATATATATATTCACGTTGCTCTGTTGGAGGAGCCTTTGACTTCAGTTTGTCATTGCCATATCTACAAGATTCAGATTCAAGGCTTTTATTGTCATGTGAGCTCAGTGGAGATATGACAATGACAATCTGAGGTCACAGGCTCCTCCAACAGAATAAAATAGTGCAAGTAAATAGAATAAAATAGAATATAATAGAAATAGTGCAGATTATACAAGTAATTGGAATTTGATATATGTAAGTTGCAAACAGAAGGATGTTCTTTCAAAGGAGCCTGGGACAGTTTGTCATTGCCATATCTACTGTAGCTGTGAACATGACAATAAAGCCTTGAAACTTGAAACTTGAGAAGTGATTTATTTCTACGCTCTCTAACTGATCCCCTGCTCTTCTTCTTACAGCGGGCGTTGTGACTTGAACCTGTGCAACATCCGGCACATGGAGGTGATCGAGCTGAGCAAGCGCGTTCGAGCGGCCAGGCCTTCGAAGTCATCCTGAAGCCGCCACGTTCGACGGCGGCCCCGAGCTGAGAGCAACCACACCCCCCCGCCAGAAGCCCTCTCTGGAGGAGATCCAGAAGAAGCTGGACGCCGCCCAGGAGAGGAGGAAGGTGGGTGGAATAACATCACATTATTCTCTAACTCATTTAGTTGAACCCCTTTAAGAGTCATTTGAGCTTAATGCTAACACGATCACAATAGGGTGTTTCCAGGAATGTATTTTTTTGATAAAAGTCGATGATAACTGCAAAGAATGAAATGTGGAAAGTGTTTTTTGCGAGACTCGATGCTATATTTGCAGATAAGTTGTGACATAGCAAACATTTAGGTCACATGACTGATCAGCTGTTGGTGCTGACATATGTGTTTGTCAGCATTTATCGTTAGACAAAAGTAGCTATTTTGTAGATGGTTAGATGTCTCCTCTGTTTACTGGAATAGAGATTGCCTATAGCGCCAACTACTGCCCAAACTACTCTGAGAGAAGACCGTGTGTTCTGATGCTAAATGAAAATGCCTTTGCAAGAAAGGTTGTGACATAGCAAACACATTCAATTGGTGGACAGAACAATGTACCAAACTAAAGGAGAAGGTGCCCTAGTATCGATCCCTGAGGAACCCCAGAATGATTTCACGGTGTTACAATTGATTATCTAAGACATTAACAAATCAAACCAAGCATAAGACCATCAGAAACTCTTCTATGTTTAGACTGTGTTTGAATGATCCGTTCTTCTGTCAGATCTGATCAAAACATGAGATTCTGTTGGAGAACCAGAACCTAAAAACAAGCAAACACAGGTATAAAACTGACATTAACCCTTCCTCTGTCGCCCTCTAGTGTCACGAGGCGGAGTTGCTGAAGCACCTGGCCGAGAGGAGGGAGCACGAGCGTGAAGTCGCTCAGAAAGCTCTGACCAAAGAGCGCCAGGAGCATCGGGCCGCGCCTATAAAGAGCAGCGGCAGATGCACCTGAACGCATCACAGGAGCACACTGAACGCATCGCAGGAGAGACTGCAGGAGGAGGTGAGAGAGCAGCTGTTTTCATCCGATTTCAGTCTTTCTTATTGAGATGTCTGGTGTTTTATGAATGAATGAATCACTAACGGGAGTATCTGTTTGTGTCTTTCAGGACAAGCACAGTGTGGAGGTGAGGAGGAGCTGGAGGAGACAGAGGGGATTCTGGGTAGACGCACTGACACAAAATATAAAGACAGTGTTGAGAAGGAAACTACACGAGTCACCACCGCTAAGCTAAAGGCGGCTAATGTTGACGTTTACTCATCTCATTTAGAAAATTGTTAGCAGCGTTATAATCTCTTCAGCTTCTGTTAAGCACTGAGCTTGTTTCAGGCTAACAACCACAAACACATTCACAAACCATTGACTTTAGACCAGGGTAAAGACAGTGGTTAAATAATTTCCTAAAATATCAAAATGTACCTTTTTAGATTTGTAGATCAATTAACAAAAGGCTTAAAACAGTATAAGGTATTTCCACATCTGTCGACACCATAGTGGAAGCTCACTATAGTCTGAAATATCGTTTTTGCTCCAGCATTATGACTTTCTCTTCATAAAAAACATTTTCTCTGCAAACTATTGGCAATGCAGACGTTATGTATTGAGCATTATCATTACACAATTACCTTTGAAAAAGTACCAAATTGTCATTGATGAGGGTTGGTTTTAGGTAACGTGTGTGGAACATTTAAACACGATCCTTACAAAGTCGGGTAGTTTCACATTTATATCTTTATGAGAGGCTTTGCCAACATTCACATTGAACGTTTCTTCATTTACAATCTCAATTTGATCCCTTTTAACCCAATAGATCAATGTTTTGATCCAGAAAGTGTTGCATTATTAACGCCTCCACCCTCTTTCCTCCGCTGCAGGTGTCTTGATGGCCTGATCACAACACAAGCTGAAATCAATTTGGAAGCCATTTCCAAGGGCGGATGATCTGAGGACTGAAGAGCCAGCGCTGCTCCAACTGGAGTCTGACAGGAAGAGACTCACATAAACAGAGTCAGAGAAGAAGAACAGAGAGGAGGAGGAGGAGGACTGAAGGTTGGACTCTTCTTAACGAGATAGACTCTTTAATAACGGGATAATCACTTCTTCTCAAGGACGCTGCATCTTCATCATCAGACGGCTCACGGAGGTTTTACTGCGCCGACAGTGCCAATGTGTTCATGTGTGATTGTGTACGTATCAAGGAATATTCTGGAAAGTTTGACCACACCTGAAACTGAAATTGGACCGTGACCCAAAGGAAAAGTCACCGAAACAAGAAGTGAGTCCAGAAAAGAGCCGAGAAGATTGGATATGGTGGAATCTGATATCTGGATGTAAAACAAATCTGAGTGAAACAGCTCCATCTGCTGCCAAGTCTAGATACTTACAGTTATTGTGAAACAGAACCATAATAAAGAGAGTTATCCTGGGCTCTTAAGTGATATCTAAGGGAATTAAAGTGAGTCAAGGCGGTGTTCAAACACAGGTCCGACAAACCCAATACCAATACTGGACTTCGATTAGACCAAAGATAGTCGTGTGTCTGATACTAAGTGTCCTGGTAAAAGAAAATGGCATGATAAGGATGAGGCAAAAGACCCCAAACAAGACCATCAAACGCAGATACATTTGGGCAATTGAGACAAGTCTGAGTCACAGAGATCTTTAGAGTCTGATGAGTTCGGTTAAAAACACCCCAAGAAAGTCAAAGGAGTTACAACGCTTACAAGATCCAGACATGTCCTGGTCAAAATGTCCACGGTACAGAGACAGTTCAAATATAGATTATACCAATAAGAGTCTCACGGAGAAACCTGGTCTCCTACAAATTACGTTCTTATTCAACAAAACAGTACAGTCAATTATGTTTAGATGGTATTTAGTATCACAAGTACGCTTTTAACCAAATTCCCTATAAGGTCAAGGTCAATGTGAGTGTGTGGGTCAAACCAACTTTTACCCGTGTAATGGTTCTCAAAATGTGACCGTAATGGGAACGTGATTTTGTAGGAGATCTGGAGAGGCTGTGATTAGTCCGAGACGATTAATAAGTCACCACAAAAAAAACCGATTCGACCTGAGTATCGATCTCCTTTCACACGTCCCAAGGTTTGTTTTATTTTCAAGTTTGTAGTTATATTATATTTCTGAATATCAAGACATTATACAAACATTAGCATTCTAGCACTAATGCTACCATTTGAAGCTACATTTCAGCCCCCTACTGGTGAAAGTATATCATGTCAAGTGTTTACAGCTCGAGTGTGTGTGTGTGTGTGTTTCACTGGCTGTGTTAAGGAATGATGATGATGATGATGATGATAAATATTGTACAGAAATCACATTATATTTTAAATCGAATAATAAATCAATGACACTTTACTTCTTTGTTCATCCTTTGTTTTTATTGAGTTAAATAAATACATTAACAGTAATACGAAACCTCCAATAAATACCTCCAAGTTAAATATTAATTTTAAATAAACTACACCTATAAATAAACATCATATACGAAACACATCCAATGATAAACTGAGCGCTTTTAAACTCTGACTGTAGTTAGAATATAAATACATATGGAAAATAAGCAGATTATTAAAGAACAGACATTTAAAGGGAAATGATGTGTTATCTGGTAATAGGTGCAGCACGGTCACATAACTTCACGTCACCACCGCTAAGCTAAAGGTGGCTAATGTTGGGCTATAAAGCTAATATATGACTCGAGCTGTAGATATAAGTTCTACCTATAAAACATAAATAATACAAAACCATAATTTAAACCAAAGTCAGATAAATAGAGATGTTTTTTCCTGGTTTGTCCATTCTGATTCAGTCCTGGTACTGGACGGTGGGCCGGACGCAGGTGCATCCCACGGCGAGGAGGCGGGACTCCAGCCTGTAGTGGTAACCAGGCTCCGCCCCCTTGGATTTGACGCGTCGCAGCAGCATCACCTGGTGCATTATGGGTCGGGATTCCAGGTTCAAGTCCTCGACACCGTCCAAATCCAGGCAGCCGCGCAGAAGACAGCGAGCCTCGGACAGGAAGGGAGGCACGAGGGTGGCATCGTTAGTTATGCTGTGGACGGAGAGAGAGGAGGGACAACATTAGTATAACATCAATCAAATATATATTGATTGTCTTGAAAAGGACACTTGAACGAGAACGTGAAGTCATGTGACCGTGCTGTAGTTTCTTTACAGCAGGGGGGGTCCAAACTTTTTCCACTGAGGGCCACGTACAGAAACACATACACTCACTCGAGGTTTACTGCATCATAGGGTAAGTTATCATTCAGCAAAATCAATCAAATGTAGGTCAATGATGCTTTCTACTTGAATATGATTTAAGAAACATCCCAGAGGGTTTCAGTTATCCTGTTGCAGCTCATCCCTTAAATCAGAAGCCTCAGATTGATTATAATAAGGGGCATTTGAAGGGTCTATTTAAAGCTTGTTGTGGAAATAAAACTAAGATTAGTTAGAACATGTTCTCAGCTCTAATACTGAATGTCTTTGAATAGTGAAATTATTAACACATGAATACTACTGTGTAATATAGGCTCACATATATATTTAAGAAGTACAATATAAGACAGTTTCAGGTGGGGGCCATACACCATTATACTTTAAGAATTTGCAAAGAGCCATTAGAACAACAGGCCGTAGTTTGGACACCCCTGCTTTATATCCTAACGTTAGCTTTTTACTTCTCAGACAGAGATTCTTTTCTGACATCACATGGAGGAATCCCATTGGACGAGGGAGATGCTGCCTTCAGGGACAGACACAGAAATACGACATGTGTGTTTCCTTACTTGTAGGTCCACGGGGAGATGGAGGCGTTCTGCAGCGGCCGAACACTTCTGTAATGTTTCAAGAACTTGTTGTCGATTTGCAGCGGGATCATTTCTGCCTCCGCGCCATCAGGGGCCTCGGTGTGGGTCATCGGGTGTTTTGATTGGCCGCCTGCTTTGGGCGTTGCTGCTGCCTCCACCATCATCATCTTCATCATCATCATCATCGCCACCACACAGAAAAGCTGAGGAAGAGGAGGGAAAATGTAACTTTTAACACATTTGTTTTGTTTTTCTTTGCAATGTTTATTGAATGATCTGTGTGTTTCTGTTTTAAAAAAAATGACTTTAATAACATTTTGAATCCAGACTAAAATGCCCCTAAAATACACACAAATATTGATTAAATACGTTGAATTAAAATAATTAATTCAATGTATTTTTTGTTTAACATCCAGCAAAAAAGTTGCAATGCAGATTACTGAATTGAAGCTTCTATGGAAATCACACTGATTTAATAACTGTATTCATTTGATCATAAATTAAACAGATTATTGGTCCTTTAACACGTTTAATAATCTACTTTGTTGTGTCTTATTTGCTTATATTAAGACGTTTATATATAATTTGTAAGTCAATCATATTTTGTTTATCAATTGGACACTGCTTAAGTTTGTGCAGTATCATAATTCTCTTGTTTCATTTCATTATAATTATTTTCCTTTGTATTATTGTTTTACACGTTCGAAATAAATCAAATCAAATCAAACTTTTAAATCCAAACATGAAGTTCAAATGAAGATGCTCTTACCGTGACTTTGGAGGAGTTATTTGCTGAAGACATCCTGACGTTTGGTCTCTTCTTCGCCGATATTCAGATGTGAATGTTTGATCTTCTGCACCTGATGCTCGCTGGCTTTCTCACTTGAAGGTACAGGTGTTGCTGTTTTTCTTCTTCGCTGGTGTTCTGCCCGTATTTATCCTTGTCCGCAGTACTTCCTGTCATGATGTCACCTTCCTCTTCTGCTTCTGTTCCCCCTTTGATCCTCCTCTCTAAACCGCACATGACGAGGCCCGAACGCTCGACCCACTTTCACAGTATTCTGCAAACAAAACCGCGGCATCTTTTCTGGTCACCTTTTCCTCTTCGACCTCAGACACAACGCTTCAGAGATGTGCAATACAAATCGCTTAGTAATCAGGTAACCTTGTTTGGAAACGTTCTAGGTTTTTCCCACGTATTCATTATTTCGGTAATACATTTTTGTCTGTCAGTGCACAAATCGCTTCATTTATTAGTGGCTATCAAAGCATTTCAAAAGGCTGCAGTTTTGAATGCTTAGCACACTTACTCGATCGCAACACAGATCATTATAATTCTGCATAAAGATCTGAAACTGCAATTACAAAAAGGTACTTTGCATGTTTGTAGATTTAGGAACAAATGGCTCGACTTTGAGTAGGCATGTATAAATGTGAGTAAAGTTACCCAGATGATTGTCATTCTTACTCTTTAGATTTGACTTTACTCTCCGCCACTTTTGTAGATTTACGAGTGCAACGTATTCATGCCTCGACTTAAGAATGTGAGTCAAGTTAAAGCAGAGAAGGAAGTCTCCAGGGATTTGAAGATCTTAACATGACAAAACGTCTCTACAATCAATGATTTTATTATTAAAACGGTACTGTTATGGCTTTAACTTGGTGGTTATCTTTCTTTCATAGAGAAGGCTGTGAAACGCCTTTAGAGACTGATCTTTGTTGGTGGTGGAGAACAGAGCTAAAAGAGACGGATGAGACACTTGTTTGTGTTTCAAGGGTCAGGTTAGGGTCGTTGATTCTTGCATGTTTTTCTTAAAAATATGTCTTATAGAAGGGAAAAAACCCAGAATGTACGGCTCTCGTTCACTCTCAGAGCTCTCTTAAGCCCCTGACACACCAACCGATTTTGGGAGTCAGAGGCCGTCAGAGGCAGTCGGGCATGTGTCCCGCACCGTCGTCTCTTTACGCCACATTTTCAAGTTGAATCGGCCGCGGGAGGCCAAAGAAAGTCGGGACAAAGAAATCACTCTGATTGGCTGTTCAGCTTAGCGAGTCAGTGCATGAGAAGCGCGAGAGAGAGTGAAAATGGAACCCAGACGCTATTTGTTGTTTGTTTATATCACGCAGCCTGTTGTTCTTCTCTCGGTGTATAACGCAGTCTGTCTTCCGTTGTTGCCTCTTTTGAATGACGAATACACACTCCCGCTGCCTGCTGGTAAGGACAGTTATTGCCACTCAACTGAAGTCTTTGCGGTGTGTTCGTAGGCGGCGGCGTAGCCGACGCAGGCGACGTAGCGGATAAAAGTCGGGACGCCTTCGGTACGCGTTCTTTGGTCTCAGGTTGGTGTGTGGCGGCCTTTCGTGGTATCTTTAGAGAAAATCTGTATAAAATACTAGTTGGATGAATAAAAACTGGATTTCCAGAAGTTGCCAGAACAGTTCTGGTGCTCTCTGGAGGTACATTTTAAAATACAGCGGAGCATTTAGACCCTAAAGTTAGATATTTTGGGTGGTGGAGACCCAAACTGGAGCTAAAGAGACGGATGATAGAAACGTGTGTGTGTTGCCTTCAAGGAGCGGGTTCAGGGTCGTTGATTCTTGAATGTTTTACTAAAAGATATGTCTGAAAGAATGAAAAAAACCTGGAAGATCCCAGAATGCAACTGCTCTCGTTCACTCTCAGAGCTCTCTCATACCTCTTTCACACCAACGCAACTCCGGTTCTAGCTCCGTGCTAGAGCTTTTCAGGTTCAGAACCGGTTCTTCGGTTTAGCTCCGGCTCTTTTCACACCGCCCAGAGTCCGACTGGTGCTGCGTCATTGCGTCATCGTTTGCGTCATGACGTAACCGTTTGTGTGCCTGCTTCATAAAGC
The DNA here is from genome assembly GCA_012861695.1 of Trematomus loennbergii. Taxonomy (NCBI): domain Eukaryota; kingdom Metazoa; phylum Chordata; class Actinopteri; order Perciformes; family Nototheniidae; genus Trematomus; species Trematomus loennbergii. The sequence continues at coordinate 36,851 of JAAOOA010002323.1, read as the reverse complement.
CATACCGTGCGGAAACCCCTCACAGCTCACACCGACAAAACAACAATGGCCGATTGTTGTTGAAGCGCTACTCGTTTTGGTTTTGCTCTGTCGAAACGAAATGGAAGAAATGGGACGACTTTACTACCAACTTCACAGTCGTTACATGCTACATTCAAAACTACTTTACAATCATCAACTTCAACGACGATTCCGATTCCCCCCGCCTCGACGTAAGCGTGACGTATGCGGTGCTTTTGCTCTAGCCGACAATTACTTGGTGCTTGAAACAAACCGGATTCTGGAGCTAAGAGGCGGCTCCGCTGCGGTGTGAACAGGAACACCCGGTGTGAACAGGAACACCCGGTGTGAACAGGAACACCCGGTGTGAACAGGAACACCCGGTGTGAACAGGAACACCCGGTGTGAACAGGAACACCCGGTGCTTTTCAAGCTCCAGCTCCGAACCGGCCCTGAAACACCGTTGGTGTGAATGAGGTATCAGAGGCAAACACTGATGGGTTATTTGGAGCTTCGGCCGGAGAATTGACAAGACAGGTGGTGTGTCACGAGTTGACACGGCGGATGCCAAATCAATTCTGAAGAACTCTTCTTCAGTTCGAGGTTTTAACTAGGAACCGTTTCGAGTGGATGTGTGAGGGAAGAAAAAAAAAAAAAATGTGAAAAAAAATTGGGAATTCGTTTTTTTTTGGGCGGGGAAAGTCAAACTTTATTTTGAAGGCCCGATTTTCCAACGCTGTGGTTTTGAAAACTTCTGTCACGTAGTGATCCTCTTCTCAATAAACATCTTTGCTGATGTTTTTTCGAGTCTTCTGGCCAATCAGAATCAAGACTGAGTCCCCACGGAGAATAACTTTGCAGTAGAACTACTCTTTATACAACTTCAGATACAAATGAACACATGATGAAATATGACCCCCGGTTTGATGATTAACAGGTCACAGAACAATGGAGGCTATCTACCCTTACCACAATTTAAAGTAATGCACACAGACTATCTACTCTTTGCTCTTCTCTCTGTGAGGAGCAGCAAGCTGTCAGAACTAAGTGAAAAACAAACAATGGCATAAAAATTATTAATATGTCGGTTATTAATAGATTTATTTATTTTCTTCTCAGAGTGTACCAGAATGCATAGTTTATATGTTAGTATTTCTAAAAGTCTCCTGTGGGAGAATCCCCCCAGACCCCCTGCTGGGGTTGGGTTTTCAGCATGTGTGCCTTTTGATGTTATACAGTTCAGCTTTGATTCCATCATCTCATTAAACCTTTTTAAAAGCATACTTCAGTTCTGTGAAGGGATATGAGGGATGCACTGTACTTCACTTGAATTAATATTGTTTGCTGAAAAGCGTAGATTTGAGTGGTTCAAAACGTGAAGTGAGGTGTGTTGGTGGTGGAGACCAAAGCTGGAGCCAGAGAAGAGAGAATTGAAGACTTAAAGGTTTCAGGTCATACTTGGAGCATGAACATTTCCCACAAGTTAGATAGAAGAATGGTCTCACTAAAGTATACTATTAACACTTTTTTAACATATTTCAGTTGTAAACTTTAGATTGTACCAGACACCTTTAAAACCAGCCAATCATTGTTATTAAAGTGTGAATCCCTGTGTAGTCTGGTTGCTATATACTTTACACTTTAAAAGAACAATGCATTTAACGAAGCATGAAGCAATATTAAACTTGAAGTGAAATACATATATTCAAAAAGACATGAAGCAGGAATGAGACGGATCTAACTCAATTCGTTTTGTGTGTAGGATGGAGATAATATCTTCGATCAACATTTCTCGGAGTCACATCCGTCTGTTATGTTATGATGCAACAGCAGAAACCTATTAACAAATATATTTGATTCACTTCGAAGCCCCTCGATTCTGAGAGGTTTCCCCCCTCTCTCTCTGTTCTCTGCAGGATGTGACTCTGCTGCATCATCACCATCACGTATCTGTGTGTGTGTGTGTGTGTGTGTGTGTGTGTGTGTGTGTGTGTGTGTGTGTGTGTGTGTGTGTGTGTGTGTGTGTGTGTGTGTGTGTGTGTGTGTGTGTTGTGTGTGTGTGTGTGTGTGTGTGTGTGTGTGTGTGTTTGAGCCCACGCTGCCAGCTCGTCTCTGACCTGGTTTGCCTGACGGCTCGATCTTTATCAACGAGACTTCCTGCTTCCTCCTCTAAACGCTTACAGGGAATTTTTAAAGAAGCGTTTATTTATTATTATGAGAAAGTCTGAGGCTGAGATAAAAAACAAACATATAAATATATATTTAAAATCTCTCTGAGCTACGGACAGACATCTTGATGCTAATTCAATATGACAGATCAGTTTTGAAACATGCAGACAGGTTTATCTTTCCAAATCAGAGTTAAGGGGAGACACTGCCGGTGAATAGGGTAAAATATTCAGCTTGTAGATATCACCATGAAACTTGCCACCTTCAGGACTGACATACACAATCATTTTATATATTGCAAGTGTTCTGAACTGTTATGTTTAAATATACAAATGAAGCATTATGTATAAACTCTACATCTCAAAATCTGAGTTGAAAGGTTTTTTTAAGGAACGGTGTGTGTGTGTGTGTGTGTGTGTGTGTGTGTGTGTGTGTGTGTGTGTGTGGTGTGTGTGTGTGTGTGTGTTGTGTGTGTGCGTGCGTGCGTGCGTGCGTGCGTGCGTGGTGCGTGCGTGCGTGCGTGCGTGCGTGCGTGCGTGCGTGCGTGCGTGCGTGCGTGCGTGTGCGCGCGGCGTGCGCGCGCGCGTGCGTGCGTGCGTGTGTGTGTGTGTGTGTGTGTGTGTGTGTGTGTGTGTGTGTGTGTGTGTGTGGTGTGTGTGTGTGTGTGCGTGCGTGCGTGCGTGCGTGCGTGCGTGCGTGCGTGCGTGCGTGCGTGCGTGCGTGCGTGTGTGTGTGCTCTCCAGGACTGATGAAAGCTTCAGGGGTTTCTGCTCTCTCTGTGGCATGACATCCAGGAACTCAGCCTGTGATTCACCTCTCACATCTTCACTTGCCTCCTTAATCACTTCCTAACCTCCTTTATCACTTCATTATCTCCTTAAGCCCCTACACACCAGGCCGATATCGGCCGTCTTCGGTTGTCTGGCGACAACGGGTTCCTTGTCGCCCAAAGTCAATTTGGTGTGTCCCGAACCCTCGGCCGTGACACGCCTTATTTGGCCTTTCACGGTCGACACCCGGCCGATTCAACATGTTGAATCGGCCGGGTGTCTGACACAAGCTATCGGGCCAAGAAAGCACTCTGATCAGCTGTTCAGCTAGCAAATGAGAAGAGAAACGGAAGTGAGGGACGTAAACAAACGATTTAGGCACAGGACAGCAGCTAAACACCAGCAGGTGATACTTAAAGACATCAAACATAGCCCTTAAATGTCCTCTCTTACCTCCCACACATAGCAGGGACATCTCTGATATCGGCGGGAGCGTCCCCGGCTGTCCTCTGCTGAGAGCTCCGTGATTTGTTTGGTCAAGTCCGGTTTTTCATCTCATCGTAAATTTAGCAAGAAGTGGCCATTACTACATTGCTGACTCAATAAACTACACACCCGCCAGAACACTGCGATCATCAGATGCAGGTCTATTAACTGTGATTTGATAGTATGTCTGCACTTTATGTGCTCATTTCATCATTCATGTATTTTTATATTCTAAAACATGTTTTCGATGGACGAGAGTGAAAATGGAACGCACATGCTATTTGTTTGTTTATATCAGTCTGTTCTTCTTCTCTGTCTTCCGGTTGTTGCCTATTTTGAATGACGAATACACACTACCGCCGCCTGCTGGTAAGGAGAGTTATTGCCACTCACGCATGCGCAGTTCGTACGTGCTCGGCTGAAGTCTTTGCGGTGTGTTCCAGTGCGACACACGGCCAAGACGCAGGAGAACACGTCGATGGAACTGTCGGTGTCGGGTGTCGGCGAGTTCTCTGGTGACTGCCTGGTGTGTCAGGGCCTTTAGTCTTCCTTATACCTTTATCTCTTCCCTTAACTCGTCCTTACCTCCTTTATTACGTTCTTACCTACTTCATTACTTATTTACCTCCTTGATCTCTTTCCTATCTTCTTCATCTTGTTCTTCTAAGCTGTGAACAGGACAGTAAGGATGGGACGTTTATGGCTTCACCTGATAGGTTGTTAGGGCGGAGGAAGCAACACTTTGAGGAACTCCTGAACCCGAAATGGAGCAACTTCTGTAGTCCTATTCAGCCACTTGGGAACAACCATCGTTTCTCAGACACGTACACTCTTCAGAAATCACCTGTGGGGTCACTGCTGATGGATTTAATGCCGTAGAGCAAAACGTGATCCGTCTCTTCAATGTGTCTCAACCACAGACCTTA
>JAAOOA010002323.1:0-27500 GCA_012861695.1 Trematomus loennbergii | reverse complement strand
GAGGAAAAGAGAGAGGGTTGTATTTTCTGACACTTTGTGAGTCTCCTGACACACCGGGGACACACCGGGGACACACCGGGGACACACCGGGGACACACCGGGGACACATAGTGATGTAGAAAAGACATAAAAAAGTGCATTTTGCATGATAGGAGACCTTTAGAGAAAAGAATAACAATAATAATGCTTCTGTTTTTGGTTCAGGACCTCCACAGATCTGAACCGGATCCCCTCCACGCTCTGGGAGGCCGAGTGCAGCAGCTCTTTCTGTTTGAGTCCCAACAAGCAGACGGACCGGCATAAGCTGAACTCAGTCCCCGTCCTGCAGAACGTTCTGGTTCTGACAAGGAGGCCCGGGGCGATGCTACACCGCCTCGTACCGGTCTGTGGCTGTGGGCTGCACCTGCGTCTGGGCCAGGATACACCACACCTGAACCAGAACCAGAACCTTTAGAACGAGCACACACTTCAATCTGAACCAACACAACCAGAACCACTTGAACCTGAACACTTCAATCTGAACCACTATAACCAAAATCAAATGTACCTAGACCTGAATTGGAACCAGAAACCCCTAAACCTGAACTACTTGAACCTGAACAATAACCTGAACCTCCTGAATCTGAACCTCCTGAATCTGAACCAACCGAACCAGAATCTACCCTATGAACCAGAACCTCCTCAACCTGAACCAGAACCAGAACCTTCTGAACCTGAACCACTTGAATCTGAACCACTTTGAACCTGAACCACCTGAATCTGAACCATCTGAACCCTAACCCTGAACCAGCACCCAAAGCTGAACCACCTGAAACAGTATAATCTGCCCCTGAACTGGACCCTAACCCCATGAAACCCTATTAATGAGTTAAAAGTGAGATTTTAAAGTGTATTTCTGGTGTTATTGGAAGCCAGTGAGGAGCTCTGAGAACTGGGGTACCTTCTTCTGGTTTGGGTGAGTGAAACTCATGATTGATTTTTCACTTGTAACAACACTGCTGAAGTAATCAAGCTAAAAAAACAAATGGATGAACTGGAATCCCTTGAACCTGAACCTGAACTATTTATCTGTTACCTTGAATCTAAACACAATCCTCTGAACAAAGATCTATTAACATCTGCATTAAACTGAACGTCCTCTCACAGAAAGCAGAAGCAGTCCATCACGTGGTTTGTTTTTCCCTTCTGTTATCTCGCTCCGGCGCTCGAGCAGAACGTGGCGGTTGCAGAGTTTTGGGCGGAGACGCTGATAATCCTCCAGTTTCCTTTAAGGACATTATCAGTCGCAGCCATATCAACCCTGAACCCTCCCTCTGAGCTGGAAAAACACTCTGAATATTCACTGTTTATTTTGTCCATGAGTCAAACTGTATTTATAGTGGACATTACACCAACGTTACTGCAGTCTAAAGTCCTTATAGCAAATAATAACTGAGTACAAGCTTTAAAGCAATGTGATGTTACACATGGGTCTGAGGTCCATGAACGACATATTCAACTCATTTTAGAGTTTAATGTTGTGTTTAAACATGCAAATATGTAATAAATATGTGCTCATTTGCGTACATGTCCAGTGCAATCAAAGTGAACATTGGATAAAGCCAGGTTTGTTTTGTTGACATAAGGTTTTTACAGAGTCTCCACTGAATCAGGAAATACTGCATGTTTTTAGTCACAAAGTGTGTATAAGTGTCTGTTTTCTATTCATTATGGGTGAACAGTGTAATAAATGTAACTAACAGATATCACCATGAAACGTCCCCACTTCATTCCTGACACCAACTCGATTATATTACAGGTTTTCCGGCATGTTATGTTTGAATATGCAAATGAGTCGTTATGTAATGTTGACTTTTGGTGAGTTTAAGAGTGTAAAATAAACTTCTGCATTTGAAACACCTGGGATTTGATGTTTTCTTTCTGCTAGTTTGAAAAAAAGGCATGTTTTTTAAGCTAAATATTTACAATGCATGAATAAGCTGCTTTAATTTAGCTATGCTAGCAGTTTCCCTTCACTTCCAGTGTGTGTGCTAAGCTAGGCTAATCATGTCACACTTTTGCACAATATAACACTTGAACAATTAATGTATTATCTGTAATACTTATCTGTTAATAATCGTTGCAGACCTAGTGTGTGTGTGTGTGTTGTGTGTGTGTGTGTGGTGTGTGTGTGTGGTGTGTGTGTGTGTGTGTGTGTGTGTTGTGTGGTGTGTGTGTGTGTGTGTGTGTGTGTGTGTGTGTGTGTGTGTGTGTGTGTGTGTGTGTGTGTGTGTGTGTTTAAGCCTCTCAGTGTTTGTTCAGCCTGTCAATGATCAACGGAGCAGAAACACTTCTCAGTTTGAAGCTGAGCTCACAGCTGCTGCCACACAGGTAGGATCCGCACAAATATATACGTTATCAATACTTATATATTCATTTCAACTTCTCTGTGTATTTCTTTTAGTTTTTACAGTCTTGAAAAGAAGCTCAGTATTGTTTAAATAATTTAAATGTTAGGAGGAAGGCGTGTTGTTTACTTTGAATATCAGAGATACCACGGAAATAAAGGACAGATACGTATTTACTTTATAAACGGTTTTTACTGCAGAAACAACGTATACAGTATATGGGTGATTTATACAATAATGTATATGCTGTTAGAGACAAACTATAGAAATATAGATCATATAGAAATCAACAAATCATATATATTTGACATATATAAGGAACATGTGGCAAATGTGCATTTATGGCATCAACATGATTTAACATGAGTTATAATATAGTAATTCACATACGGACACATGAAGTTATAATGTGATCATGTATGATTAATATCAATATCATATCAGAAACAGGTGTTTTTTTTAGGTATTATATATTATGTATATGCATTTTACTCAAAGCTTTCATTCATGTTTCTTTGCAAATAAACCTGCAGAGTTTAACAGAAACACATAACATGCTAATATGCTAATTGGTTTTTTAATGTTTAGCATGTTAGCAATTGCATGTTACGTGCTATAGAATTTATTGACTCCTGTTCGATCTTTGGATATTTGGGAGTGTGCTGCGTTAGCGTTGTTCACACTGATGCTGTTGTTCTGATAGCACTGCAACACTTTACGCTAAGCTAAGCTAACCAGTTGCTATCTGCAGATTCATATTTAATGGACAGATTGGAGATCAGACTCGTCGTTGTGTAACTCTCTCCACTGAAGGTGAAAACGCTTGTTACTAAAAGATGCTCAGATCATAGCATTATCAATCAATCAATCAATGTTTATTTATATAGCCCAATATCACATTTGTCTCAGTGGACTTCACAGTTTGTACAGAATATCAGTACTGACAATACGACACCCTCTGTCCTTAGACCTCACACTTCACTTCCAAAGAAACCCCACAGTTTAAAGGAGAAACCTCAGGGAGAGCAACAGAGGAGGGATCCCTCTCCCAGGACAGACGTGCAATAGATGCCATGTGTACACAACCCAGTCTCACGGCATTTCGTGTTATAGTCACGAAATTAATTTAATCTATTGATCGTGTTCACCAACACGATTTTCGCATTTTTTTCGTGTCAAGCAGAACGATTTTAAAAGCAATGTATTTCTATTGGTAGTATGTTTCGTGCCTGCAACACGTTTTTTTGTCCGGTCGAAGACCAGAAGCTGTGGTTCATAAAAAACATTTTCTTACTCAATATCTTACCCTAAGCCTAACCCTATCCCTTTTATTTTAAATTGTATAATGTCGGAGATTTCTTGCCGTCCGTGAGGAAAATAAATGGCTCAGAGCCTCAGAATTCTGAAATCTGTATTTTTTTTAAATCTGGTTTTCCTTCTAATTTGTTATTATTGACCAGTGGCGAGCCGTCAGGGCCCTCTAGGCCCTCTGTGAGGGCCTAAGATATTCCAAAAAATAATATTTAAAAACATTAAAAAATATATATATTTTTTAAATATATTTTTTTTAATATTATTTTTGTTATATTTTTCATTAGTTTTACCGAAAAAAAAAACTTGATTTAATAAAATAACATTTCCAAAGAAATAAATCCTTCGAATCTGCCTGTTGCCTATAGCGGGCCTCTCTGCGATTCACAGAGGGCCCGCTATAGTAACTGAACGAGAGAGTAATGTCAAATGACAGTACAATTGACCAATCATATCTTCCCTCTAAATGGGTGGGTTTTATTATCGCGGACTTTATGACGAGTTCCGCCCGCTGTGAAACTGTTCTTGTTTCCATAGCAACAACAACTTCCTGTCAACAGCGTGAACTCGCCTTCAAAATAAAAGCATGCCAAATTACACTTAAGACATACAACTGTAACGAAAGTAACAAACACAATGCAATATCATTTTCAATGTCAAAGAACACAAATTGGGTTCACAGGTGTTGTTTTGTGTGGTAGAGGGTCGCTGTCATTGATGCGTTTTGCACCCTGGGCCGTTGTTTTGATATTCCGCTGAAGTATACGCTGTGATGTAATAACGTTTTTTTTAAGGAAGGGGTGGGGGTCAGAGGGCCTAGGTATAAAGCTCACGGCTCGCCACTGTTATTGACATTGCTTTTAAAATCGTTCTGTGTGACATGAAAAAAATGGCGAAATCGTGTTGGTGAACACGAATCAATAGATACATTTGTGACTATAACACGAAATGCCGTGAGACTGTGTTGGTGTACATCGAAGAGATAATACATTTTACAGCATAGGTAGACCAAATGTTTGGAAATGCATGTGTCTATAATAAGAAGATGAATCCACGAGGATGTAATTCAATAACTCTTTTAGCATCTTAGCATCTTAGCATTTATATTTCCCCTCTCGTTGTTTGTGTCCCTGCAGGCGTCCATCAGGATGATTCAGATCTGCTTCACCGTCTCTGAGACAAACTGAAAGGTAAATATCTGCTGTCCTGTTTGGAAGTGAGGTCTTCACACACATTTTATATTTAGCTTCTAATGGTATTCTTGTATATCACCTCACGTTGAGTCGGTTTGGCGTACAAAACGTTCTTCTGTCAATACATTGACTATGCTAAAAGCTCCAAAGATGGGATGACGTTTAGCTGTAAATATTTATTTTTGCTTTTTTTAAATAAAATAAATAGAAAAACACACACATGGGTAACAGTGCTAGAATATCAGTGAGAATCACGCTGCATAATCCGGGTCTAAACCTGCATTACTTCTAATATTTAGTATTAGTATGGAGGCTGTGGCGCAGTGGACTAGTGCGATTTATGGCGCATTTCCACTACAGCGGAGCTCGCTTTAAGCGTGCCGAGCCGTGCGGGGCCCGTTTTTGGTTGCGTTTCCACTTAGCGTAGTACCGGCTAGCGGGTACTATTTCACCGTTTTTCTGGCCCCATAAAATCGAGGTTCTTTCCGGGCCAACAAACAGGCTGAGTCGGGCTGAGTATGCTAAACTAGAGAGAGAGAATCGCTGGCAAGGGGGCTACAACTACAACAAGATGAACATATTGACCGTGATTTAATTGTAATACACGTTTCAAAATGATGCCGAAGTAACAACATACTGATACCGGTTAGTAAAAACCATGAATTAATGCTTTGACAAGTCTGCAGACAGACGGCAGGCGAAACACCTTTTAAATGCGTGTTTTCTAGATGGAGATTGGCTAAGCTAACGCAGTATATGCTCCGACCGTCCACACTCACAACAACGGCCTATACAGACATAAATAAACCAGCTGTATTCACCATGACACAGGCAGTCTGTGGTTTGTACTTGTTTCAACTTTTGTCTAGTTTCTGAACAGATATGAGGAGCTGTGAGCTCTGAGTGCTAACAGCTAACGGCTGTGTTGTTTTCTGTGGTTCTCATTGAAGATGACGTCACGGCTCCGCCTACACTGCGTTACTATAGATACTGCCCCAGTTCCTAAATTGTAATGGAAATGCGCCATAAAGTGAGCCAGTCCTAACGAGGCCTAGCCATACCGAGCGAGGCCGAGCGAGGCCGTGTAGTGGAAATGCTCCATTAGTGATTTGAATTTCCACCGAGTGCACCAAGCCTGACTAGTCACGGTCGTAGCTGCGCCTAGTCTTAAGATGCGCGTCAACGTGAATACACGCGAAACAGTAATTGTTGCCAAGCAACGCACGTCTACATAATTTAACACTCAAACTTCTCCTTTCAAAGCAAGCTAGGTTGGGGAGAGCGCAGCGCTTCGGTCTGATCCGTGCTGGAGTTGAGGGGAGATCTCCTCGATTCATTCATAAAGGGCTTTTCTGCCGAAACGAAACCTCTCTATCAGCTCACTGTCCGAATAGATGTCCAGTGGGTTTGTTCGATCACGGACGACTCTTTCTATTCTTAATGCCGTTTCGTTGTTAAACCTGTAAACAAGACGCCCTGCCATCGTTATTTTCCTTCTTTTCTGTTTTACGTTACTATGGATACTAGTCTGTCTTTCCGATTTACGCCTGCTCCATACTAGGCATAAAAGTTACACCCAGGCGCCACGCATACAGGGCTTAAGTCTAAGTGGTGCACTAATCATAACTTAAGTTTGGTCTTAACCTTCGGTTCTACATCGGACGTAGAGTTACGACCAGTCTTACACCCAGCTGGTGCACTCCACTCCAGGGGGTCACAGGTTCAAACCCCACTGCAGTCAGCATGTCGTTGTGTCCCTGAGACACTTCACCCCAAAGTGCTCCTGTGGGGATTGTCCTCAGTATTGAGTAAGTAAGTCGCTTTGGATAAAAGCGTCTAACATGTGACATGTATAAGAATACAAATATCTATAATTAATAAGTTTAAGTAAAAATGTGCGTTGAAAGATGAATTAAAATGTTATAAAATAGAATACAAGTATTTCAATTATTATTAAAACATGTAGTAGAAATAAGTAAAATAAGATACAAATATTTCTACGAATATAAAACGATCAATAAAAAGTCTTCAATAAAAAAAGAAATAGCATAAACATATTTCAAACACAAGTTAAAGTAAAAATGTTACAACATATAAGAAATAATAATGATGTAAAAATGTATATATTACAGTTTATTGACTTGTGTTGAAAGGGAATAGTTTCAGCCATCGTGACTCTGTGTTATTTAACATTTATCACCGTATTATTTATATCTCACAGAGACCTTTGATCGTCCGTCTATCATTCATTAATGTTTATTCCCATGAAGCGGCTGTCAGGTTTCTGCATAAACACTAACATTCAAATGTCTGAGAGACTGCAGTCTTCTCTTTGAACCTGTTCCTCCTCCCTGTGGAAAGATCTCCGTTTGATTTGGCGTGTTCACAGAAAGTAAAACAGCCTGAGGACATTTTAATTTACTGTCTGCTGTTTGTCTAAGAGACGTATTCAGAGAGAGAACAACAGAGGGCGAGGGTTACTCCAGAAGCCATGGCAAACAGAGAAGGGTTGGACTTTCTAACCTGATATTCAACTTTTCTTGGTTCTTTTTTGGGGCTTTTTCTATTTTATTTGATGGTACAGATATTCATAGGTAACATCAAGTAATACAAAATAAATAAAGACACACATTAGAGGAGAAATACCAGAATATCAGTGAAAATCCAGGTCTAAAAAGTGCCTTAAATCTTCTCTCTTATATCCAGTAGGAGATGTTGAACTAAAGAATTGTATAGAAGTCTACGAGAAAATGAACCTACTTCTCACTTAAAGGGGACCTATCATGCAAAATGCACTTTTGTACGTCTTTTATACATGAATATGTGTCCCCGGTGTTCCAGGGAACTCACCAAGTGTCAGAAAACACAACCCTCTCTATTTTCCTCCATACCCAAATCTCTAAAAAAGGGGCTGCAACGGATCTGATAAAAACTGATCCAGATTTGAACACTGTCCTGACGTCAGGACGGTGGCGCTACGGCTATTGGGCCAACTCCACCAATCAGGAGGAGACAGCCACGGCCATTGGCGTTAGAAAGCGCTGGAGACGTTGTAGTACACATGCCAGGCCTGTAGATGGTGCTGTTCTCACTGAATCAGCCCTTGCTAAAACAGAGCTAAAAATTGTCAAATTGAGCGAAATGAGGCATGGCTAAAATGCATGATCTGTTTGGTATTTTGAAAAAAAAAAGTATAAATATGCCTTATATAGGTATGGTCCTACACTATATTATTCAAATATAGCATGATAGGTCCACTTTAAGTAAGAGATTAAAAAAGGTGTTGTTTCAACCAAATTCAAGATTTCTAATGTGGTTTCTTTGCAATACACTCCACTGTTTGCAAGAAGAAGTCAGATTGTACTGTATAGAAGTCTATGAGGAAATGACCCTACTTCTCATTTATAAGAGAGATAAGGGTTGAGTTTGAACGTAATGTAAACTTTCAAGTATTGTGCACTTAACTTCAATAGTTGCTAAAAAGATTGTATTGAAGCCTTTTATTGAGAGTTATATGAGAAAATGATTATCACTAAGAAATGCAATTATTGTTCTAATTAAAGAGTTGTTTGAACTAATTCAAGATTTCTAAAGTGAAACGCTCTCCACTGTTTGCAAGAAGAAGCCAGACTGTATAGAAGTCTATGAGAAAATGACCTTACTTCTCATTTACAATAAAGACAAGTGTTAAGAGAGTAAAAAAAGTGTTGAGTTTGAACTAAATGTAAACTTTAATAATATATGTATTGTGTAATTATGGCATTAAACTTCACTGGCTGCTAAAAGAAGCCAGATTGTTTAGAAGTCTATGAGAAAATTACCCTATTTCTCATTAACAAGAGAAATAACGGTTTCAAAGTGTTGAGTTTCTAAATGTAAACTTTATTAATGTGTTTATCGCGCACTTAACTTCTCTGGCTGCTAAAATACGTCAGATTGTCTAGAACAGCAACCCCTGGCACCGTAACCAGTGGCACACTAGGAATAAGTGGAATAAGTGTGCAAAAATATTTAAATTGTATTTTCGGATCCTGAACGAGACCGTCGCCAGAGCGCGTCTCCCCGTTGCAGAAGGAAGCCATGCACGCAGCGCAGCCCCGCTCTGTTTAACTCCAGGTGACTTTCTGCCGCTTTCCTCCGTGGTGCAGGGCTGATCGTTTCACCACAGAGGAAAGCACTTCACAAATTGCAGTACCCATAAGGAGCTGTGCAATGCCGCAGTGTTTGCGTGGCTGTGTCTTTAGTTGAAAGCCCAGTGGCGATCTGCTCATCTCTCATTGAAATAATATGCTACAAAGGGCTGGCCATCTGTGTGTTGAACTTTCCTGTCGGCTCCCAGACCGTAGTCGAGGAGGGCAGAAGCAACAAGCTTCAGGTTCAATAACCCACTTTAGCTTAAATGACTGGAGAGAGGCGAGCTCTTCTTGAGAGGCCGTTGCATTTATTTAGCTGTTCTTCTGTTTCACAAATACATCACAGACCTCTGTTTTTCTGCTGCCTCGTTTCTCTTCCAGAAACATACACACGCTCGCTCACTCTCGCTCTACCATCCACACACACACATGCACACGCCACACCCCTCTCTCTCTCTCTTAAAGGGACAGCGATCTCATCTCACTCTGCATGACCCTAATATCATAACATGTGTGTTCTGGAGAATCACAGAACGGACGATCGTCCTTATTATTATGCCGTTTAAACCAATTATTTAAATGTGTTTGTTAAATTCGGCATCATGTAAGTTGTGCTGACAGGTACACACACTGCTTCCCCGCAGCAAGGCTCCCCCCCCCCCCCCGTTGATAATTCTCGATCGTTGGCACGCTGATAACAATTTTTTTTTTTCAAAAAGGTTGCCGACCCCTGGTCTAGAAGTATATGTCTTGTGACCCAACCCAATGCGTGACCTGATTTATTACCTTAGTTAACATTTTCCTGATGAGTTCATGTTCTCAATCTCTACCTTCAAGTCTCATTCAATACTTCATGATGTTCATTTAGTAAAGTGTCGCCCCATAAATTTCATTTCATTTAATTTCAAACCTTTATTTATCCAGGTTTGTATCCCATTGAGATCATTGATCTCTTTTTCAAGGGAGACCTGCTCAAGTAGGTTCCACATGAAACATTAAAAACATAACAGAGCAACAAAAGCTAAAGAAATTGAATAGAAGTCTATGAGAAAATGACGCTACTTCTCATTTACAATAAAACCAAGTGTTGAAAGTTCAGGAAACGAACTATAGTATTGAGTTGGAACTAAATATAAACGTTATAATATGTTTATTTTAGATTGTATAGAAGTCTATGAGAAAGTGTTGCTCCTTCCCACTCCATTTATTACCTAATTATCATTTTCCTGATGAGTTTAAAGCCTCAATTTCTAGTTTCATGTCTCCAATATGCAGCATATATTTACTGACGTATTTTATGTCGTAGATTAAAGCGCTAAAGTCTCTTCATCTTGTGTTCACCACAGACCTGATTTAGCACCTGTTTGGCTATTTTGTTTAAATCCATCAGCAGTGAGGAAGTATAAACGCCTTGTGAAACTCCTGAAAAGGCAAGGTGAGTTTATTTATACAGAACTTTCAACACAGTTCAAAGTGCTTTCTTTACAACAAAGATTATTGTTTAGAATAAATCAGTAACCTAAAGAATGCAAAAAGAGTTCCCATGATGCATTGCAGTGTGTACAGGTGTGTACAGGTGTGTTCAGGTGTGTTCGTACAGAATAGGACCCAAAGCAGTCAAACAGGGAGGCAGGTTAAAGGGATGTAAATAAAGGCGAGCTTTTATTCAAATAAAAGCTGGTTTACAGCCAGAAAACGGGCAAGGTGGAACAAGAAGGAAATAAACAAACAAAACAACAACAACAAACCGTACACAGGAGGGCAGAGGCCTTTCCTACGAAGCCGGTTCAACCTAACCTGGATATGTTTGAGTTAGCCGGTTGGCCCAATCCAAAACATACGCGCTCTCGCTAAACGGTCCTACGACGCTGGTTATCAAGTGGATCGCTCAAGCCAGCCGTGTCCTATCTAGTTAGGTGCGCGTTCACATGAAAGGGTGGTATTTGGAGCATTCGACCAATCACAAACATGGACAAGCGTACTGACAGCGCAGCGTCATACTTCCTGAATGAAAAGTGAACTTTAATATTAGTCAAATATGAAGAAGTTAAAAGTGTTTGAATGCGTACATTAACAGGTTTATGAAATCACTGCCCCGTCCAAGACACGATCTGACTTTAATTACATTTGACTCCAGTGTTTCGTCAACTTAATGTGTTGCTTAAAATAATACTTCTGCATCCAGTATGTGACACTGTGAGTGTTGCACGGCCAGATACGGCTCAGCTGACTCAGATAAGGAGATATATGATACATTATGATGTGATATGATATGAATGATAATGGGACACATCTACGTCTGCACTCACAGTGCTGCGGACTGTACTTAATGTTACTCTGATCCGGTTACTTATGTTGGGCAGATATTTAAGTAAGCTTTCTTAACGCTAATGTTATAATAGTCAGATTGCTCTGAAGATGGGAGGGGATATTCTATTCATGTTCACGTTCACACAGTCAGTTGATTTTTGTCGGCCGTCTTTCCTGCAACGGCAGTTTTTCTGTATTTCCTCTATCCTGTAATATGAATTGATCGCTTTAAACTCTGCACACGGAGCTCTGATTGGTCAGCAGGCAGTGCTTTCACTGAGTTGATCTCTTAGCCTGCCACCTAACCTCCTCCGGAGCAGGTTAGCCGCTCAGCATAAGTTACCATGGAGATCTAGCCCGCTAAAAAGAGAACCAGTCGTAGGACCGGAAACCAAGAGTTCACCTGAAGTTAGCCGCTAAGAGAACATCCTGCTTCGTAGTACAGGCCTCAGATCAGGAACATCAGGAGCACGACAACAACAACAACCGAACCACCATGAAACCATGACGAACTGACAAGGGACACGAGGGCAAGCAAGACTAAACACCAGTGGCGAACCGTCAGGGCCTTCAAGGTATTCAGAGAATATCCTGGAACACTCAGATAAAACTCTATTTAATTATATAAATAAATGTAAATAAAATGAATAAATGAGAATGTATCTGTGTTGTTGATCTGTAATATTACAGTGTTACGTTGATTTGTTTCTCCTTCTCGGACCATGCACTACGCATTTCAGTGGTTTTGTGTTAGAAAAGAAAGCAACCAATCAGATGTTGTTCTGGGTCTCTGGGTAGAATATCCTTCAACCAGGTTTTCTATATCCTTGATAGAAGGCCCTGGCCCCACACTGAATGAGAGCCTTTGATTGACAGGTTGATCAACCAATCAGATATTGATTTGTAGCCAATGGGCGTGTTCTCTCAGAGTTTCCCTGGGTTCCAGGTGCTCTAGATTAAGACCTGTAGTTCACTGGAGAGAGACAGAGGATCTAGAGAAATGCGACGAAGCAATTCATCTGAAGTGTTATTGTTTTTAACGTTGAAATGGCAGCAGGTGAAGATGATGTTGTTGTGGAATTGTTGTCAGTTCCCTTTTCAAGGCGACCATTCAGTGAAAAGACGGACATTATAACGGCGGGGGGCGAGGGGGTGTGTGTGTGTCTACAGAAGGTCCAGTTGTGATAGACACGGTTCGCCACTGCTAAATACACACAAGGGTAATCACAAGACAAGACACAGCTGGAGAGGGGCGGTGAGACACAGGGGGGGGGGGGGTGAGCACAATCAGCCAATCAGACAGGAGGGAAAACACAGACACGGGTGAACACCTTTCAAAGTAAAACGGGATCTGTGACTATTAAAAAATAACTGAAAATAAACCGATCATGACACTCTTCCTCCTCTTTCTCTTCCTCCTCCTCCTCCTCTTCCTCCTCATATTCTCTCTCAGGATAATGGCGCCTGTGGGGTCAGAGGTCGATGTCTTCCTGTCTTCAGGCGTCTTCTTCTTCCTCCTCCTCGTCTTCCTCTCCATCTTCCTCACGGCTCTCTGCAGCCAGTGCAGCAGGTCAGACACTTATAATAATATATGATTCATTTATATTATTATAACAAGTCAAAATGTGCATCACATGATCGTGTATGTCCTGTGAGAAATTCATGTTTTCTCTGGTGAGATATTTCCTATAAAAAGATATCACTGAAATATTAGTATTTTTAACCCGGTGTGTTTCAGTGATATGTCTAAAGCTCACTGTAGAGCGACGTGCCCCCTTTCTGTCCTTTTGTACCGTTTGTATTCTCTGAACTGTAAGGTGTCCTTGGTTGCTTTGAAAGGTGTCTCTAAATAACATGTATTATTATTATTATATGTGTTTACTTATTTTCCATGTACTTAAAGGGGACCTATCATGCAAAATGCACTTTGTGATGTCTTTTATACATAAACATGTGTCCCCGGTGTGTCAGGGAACTCACGCAGCGTCAGAAAATAAAACCCTCTCTCTTTTCCTCCGTACCCAAATCTCTGAAAACGGGGGTACAAAGAGCGGATACAGATTTGCTGCAGATATGACGTCAAATCGGCGGCGGACCCACAGAAAGTTGCTATCAGAAACAATGCCTGACGTGTTTTGGACGTAATCTCGACGTAATCTCGTCTTTGTTGCTAGCCTGTACTGGAGAGCATGTGTTTAAAAAGCAGGAAATATAAAAAGGAACTCACCTTGTGATAAACCCGCAAGAGAAAAATAAATAATCCTTGATGTGGTTTAGAACAGAATGGCGTTTTATCACAGCAGAATTAGCTCCGCCTCCTCTTTTTTTTTTCAAGCTAAGGACCCAAAATCCGCGTTTCTCTAACAGCTGGAACAAGCCCCCAGGACGTGCGCCGGACTCTGAGGAAAATATTCGTTGTGGCCAAACGGCGGTACTGCAACTCCGTGATGTCCCTGGGCCCGGAAAGACTTTTCCCCATTGACTAACATTGGGAAAGACGTCTGTAAATCGTTGGATAATTTTTTTTTAACCAAATAAACTACCCAGTATGAACATTTGTATAGCCCTTATTAAAAACATTAGGTCCTCAAGTTGTAAAATGTGCTAACAACGTTATTCTGAGAGTTATTTTCCTCTGCATTATGAACGCACATCTGAGAGTGGGAGCTCGGGGGGGCGGGGCTTAAGGGGCAACTCAACTGCGCATGCTCTGTGAGCGCACATACGGGTACTTCTGCTCTGACAGCCAGGCATGATGGGTAATCTGTGATGTTTCGCTCTCTCAAAAGTTGGGCCATTTTGACTTCATGCGCCAATGAGCAGCTCTCATAGGAAAGAACGAGACCCCGCCTCCCACGCTGTTTCCAGTTCTTATTAAACATCCATGGGCTGGAATAGAGGGATATGAGGGATCTCTAAAATGCATGATCTATTTGTATTTTGAGCAAAACACATCATAGATATGTTTGTATATATCTGAGACCCATAATATATGCCTTAAAATATTATGATAGGTGCACTTTAAGAATATTAGCATTATATTATATTCTGTATTTCTGCTACTAATGACGTGCACATCTAGATTCAACTGTGTTTTCATTACACAGAAAAAAACAATGAAAAAAATACGTGCAGTATGGTCACAGATATAGAGTTCAGATATTATTCAAATGGAGACATGATATACAGAATACAGCTGAAAGTATAATGTACAAATACACAGCTTTAATTATGGGTCAAATATAATTTACGTGAAACTACAACTTGTCATTTGATGCTTTCAAAATCTGAAATTAATGTTTACAAAGCTGGACTACAAATGTGTAGAAACGTATATGTCTTTATTCTTTATTGTGATAGGATTTATAATATTTTAAGGATATTTAGAGCCATTTTCTTACATTAAAGATTTCACAGTTTCTGAATCTGATATAAGGTTAAAAAACTGATATAAGGTTAAAAACACCATGTTTGATGTTTAGAAAATAAGGCTTTTTTTAATAACTATTCATATATTTTCTCTTGTTATTCGCAGACGTTCCTTTGAGCTGCGAGACCCGGCGGCGAACAAAGACCCGTCGTCCCTCATCAGAGTGGTGAGTGACCTGTGACCTCTGACCTCTGAATATAAGAATCCTAATGAAATGAATAATAATAATATTGTTATGTGTTAATATGTTCAGGTGAAGCTGGAGGACGCGATGGTGGCGAGAGAAAACCCGATGATCGCAGAGATCCAGAACGATGAGAAAGGTCTTAACAAACAACCTGAGAGTATTTTAACTTGAAATGAGAATTTATTCTAAATCATATTTCTATGCTAGAGATTTGGAAGTAAATATCGTACGTTCTTATCGATTTAAAATTAGTTACTTTGCATGTTCATTTGATTAATATATAATATATATTATGACATCTTATTATGGATTTGGATACCTGTAAGTATTTACCAGCAGCAACATTAAAATGGTATTTATATCAATGCGTCACTAATTAAAATCCAGTGATATACAGATTTAGTTTTAGATTTGGCACTTAAGTTGATTTAATGCTAAGACTTATGTACTTTTAAAAGGAAAGGAAATGAGGGACTTTTTCTTTAACAGACGACGTTCACACTGTGATATGAATACTTACTTACTTTGTCTACTCCTGTGTGTGTGTGTGTGTGTGTGTGTGTGTGTGTGTGTGTGTGTGTGTGTGTGTGTGTGTGTGTGTGTGTGTGGTGTGTGTGTGTGTGGTGTGTGTGTGTGTGTGTGTGTGTGTGTGTGTGTGTGTGTGTGTAGACTCAGTGTCCTTCACTCCCTGGAGGAGCCACTTGGCGGCGCCACAGCACCACCCAGGTCAGTGTGAGGATTACAGACCAAGAACTTGAACTAATGATTTTAAGTAAAAGGGATACATTTACATGTTTTTAATATGTTGATTAATGTACACTGTCCCTTGTTAAATTGTTAAATCAATTCAATTCAACATATAGAAAAATAATCCTGCATAAATCTGCAGGAACCATCATTTATTTATTCCGTTTTTAATAATAAAGTTTGTAGCTGTTGTTCTAAGTTCAGCCACAAGAGGCTGGCATTGACCTTTACCCTACTTTTAATAAATGAAGTAACAACCAGTGTGTGTGTGTGTGTGTGTGTGTGGTGTGTGGTGTGTGTGTGTGTGTGTGTGTGTGTGTGTGTGTGTGTGTGTGTGTGTGTGTGTGTGTGTGTGTGTGTGTGTGTCCCCTCAGATGCACGGACCAATGGCAGCGCTGCAGTGATGAAGACAAACTGCTGAAGGTATTTTATTTGAGTGACATCACTAACGTATGTCAGAAACATTGCAACTACATTTCCCATGATGCTCTATTCCTGCTGTGTGTGTGTTCAGAGGTGAAGACTGAAGAAGATCATTCAGCCTCGTTCACTCCATGGAGAAGCCATCTGAACACAGGTCTGCATTTCTGTTCTTAGTGACATTCTAGAGAGGTGGGAGAAGTACTAGTTAAAGTAGAAGTACTCAGATCTTGTTCTTGAGTAAAAGTAGAAGTACTCAGATCTTGTACTAGAGTAAAAGTAGAAGTACTCCGATCTTGTACTTGAGTAAAAGTAGAAGTACTCAGATCTTGTTCTTGAGTAAAAGTAGAAGTACTCAGATCTTGTACTAGAGTAAAAGTAGAAGTACTCAGATCTTGTACTTGAGTAAAAGTAGAAGTACTCAGATCTTGTACTTGAGTAAAAGTAGAAGTACTCAGATCTTGTACTTGAGTAAAAGTAGAAGTACTCAGATCTTGTACTTGAGTAAAGGTAGAAGTACTCAGATCTTGTACTTGAGTAAAAGTAGAAGTACTCAGATCTTGTTCTTGAGTCAAAGTAGAAGTACACAGATCTTGTACTTGAGTAAAAGTAGAAGTACTCAGATCTTGTACTTGAGTCAAAGTAGAAGTACTCAGATCTTGTTCTTGAGTAAAGTAACTAAAGGTATTACATAAATGTAGTGGAGTAAAAGTACAAAGTAGCATATCATGGAAATACTCAAGTAAAGTACAACTACCTCAAAATTGTACTTAAGTTCAGTACTTCTTTTACTACTGCATTTGACAATATAATCTTGAAGTATTTGAATCTGGAGATAGATAGCATGCTAAACCTTTCTGATACACTTGTTCTCCCTTACAGATGTGCAAACCCCTGAAACTCCAGACCACATCTGCATCACTAACGGAGGAAGAGGAGGAGGAAGAGGATATGATGAAGAGATGGAAAACAGAGACTCAGTTTATGCACGAGTCAGCAAGAAGGTGAGGCCGAATCCTGAGGGGCAGCAGGAAGTGGAACAGGAAGTGGAACAGGAAGTGGAACAGGAAGTGCCTTCACCTCCGCTGCCCGACAGGAAGTCAGATCTGGAGGACTGAAGGACACAAAGAATTAGAGACTAAAGATGAAGGAACGAGGATGAAAGACTTCCAAAGGGTTAAAACACGGAAAGATCAAAATCAGAAATATATCCATACTCCAAAAACACTGGAGACTACATTTCCCATGATGCACCTGAACAGAGTCTGGTAACTAGGAAACTAAGAAAATATTTTTCACTGATTTTAATGTAAAATCACAGATTGAAGGTTTTTAAATAGTTTTTATACTCTGTGTAATACTGCTATGTTTTTCTGCAGCTGAATTCTTTACCTCGATCTGTTTGTATAAATATAAAATCATGGCTGAATAAAAATGATCGTCTCTGACATTATGTCAATAAAGGTTATCAAACTTGAAAAGTCAAAGAAATATATACTGATATACACCTGAACATCAGCAGGAGAGAACTCTTTAAAGTAGAGACAGTACATACTGATATACACCTGAACATCAGCAGGAGAGGACTCTTTAAAGTAGAGACACTACATACTGATATACACCTGAACATCAGCAGGAGAGGACTCTTTAAAGTAGAGACACTACATACTGATATACACCTGAACATCAGCAGGAGAGGACTCTTTAAAGTAGAGACACTACATACTGATATACACCTGAACATCAGCAGGAGAGGACTCTTTAAAGTAGAGACACTACATACTGATATACACCTGAACATCAGCAGGAGAGGACTCTTTAAAGTAGAGACACTACATACTGATATACACCTGAACATCAGCAGGAGAGGACTCTTTAAAGTAGAGACACTACATACTGATATACACCTGAACATCAGCAGGGAGGACTCTTTAAAGTAGAGACGCTACATACTGATATACACCTGAACATCAGCAGGAGAGGACTCTTTAAAGTAGAGACGCTACATACTGATATACACCTGAACATCAGCAGGAGAGGACTCTTTAAAGTAGAGACGCTACATACTGATATACACCTGAACATCAGCAGGAGAGGACTCTTTAAAGTAGAGACGCTACATACTGATATACACCTGAACATCAGCAGGAGGGACTCTTTAAAGTAGAGACACTACATACTGATATACACCTGAACATCAGCAGGAGAGGACTCTTTAAAGTAGAGACACTACTGATATACACCTGACTTCAGCAGGAGAGGACTCTTTAAAGTAGAGACACTACATACTGATATACACCTGAACATCAGCTGGAGAGTACTCTTTAAAGTAGAGACACTACATACTGATATACACCTGAACATCAGCTGGAGAGTACTCTTTAAAGTAGAGACACTACATACTGATATACACCTGAACATCAGCAGGAGAGGACTCTTTAAAGTAGAGACACTACATACTGATATACACCTGAACATCAGCTGGAGAGTACTCTTTAAAGTAGAGACACTACATACTGATATACACCTGAACATCAGCAGGAGAGGACTCTTTAAAGTAGAGACACTACATACTGATATACACCTGAACATCAGCAGGAGAGGACTCTTTAAAGTAGAGACACTACATACTGATATACACCTGAACATCAGCAGGAGAGGACTCTTTAAAGTAGAGACACTACATACTGATATACACCTGAACATCAGCAGGAGAGGACTCTTTAAAGTAGAGACACTACATACTGATATACACCTGAACATCAGCAGGAGAGGACTCTTTAAAGTAGAGACACTACATACTGATATACACCTGAACATCAGCAGGAGAGGACTCTTTAAAGTAGAGACACTACATACTGATATACACCTGAACATCAGCAGGAGGGGACTCTTTAAAGTAGAGACACTACATACTGATATACACCTGAACATCAGCAGGAGGGGACTCTTTAAAGTAGAGACGCTACATACTGATATACACCTGAACATCAGCAGGAGAGGACTCTTTAAAGTAGAGACACTACATACTGATATACACCTGAACATCAGCAGGAGAGGACTCTTTAATAGAGACACTACATACTGATATACACCTGAACATCAGCAGGAGAGGACTCTTTAAAGTAGAGACACTACACACTGATATCACCTGAACATCAGCAGGAGAGACTCTTTAAAGTAGAGACACTACATACTGATATACACCTGAACATCAGCAGGAGAGTAAGTAGTATAAAGCTTTATTTATATAGCACCCTTCTCAACACGAATGTACAAAGTGCTTTACAGTACAGTACACAATTCACAGTACAACTAAAATGTAGAATAAAAGGCATAAAAAGGCATAAAACAACAGCAGGTAAACATGCGATAAACACCAATAAAAGACAGCTACTAACCCTCCTCCTCCTCCGATGCCCCAAAGGCCTGACGGAAGAGGTGGGTCTTTAACTGCCCCTTAAAAACCTCCACAGAGACAGAGGCTCTCAGTTTCTGGGGAGTTCATTCCATAGGGGCCACCGCCTCAAAGGCACGGTCCCCCTTAGTTTTTTTAGCCTGGTTCGGGGACCCTTGAGAGGCCTTGCTCGGAGGACCTCAGGGCCCGGGTTGTGCTATGAGGGTGGATAGGTCGTTAATGTAGGCGGGGGCTTGGCCATGGACAGCTCTATATGTGTAAACCAATACCTTACATTGGGTTTTAAGATGGACAGGGAGCCAGTGCAGGGCAGAAGGATCGGAGTGATGTGGCATGTTTTTTTTGGACCGAGTGAGTAACCTGGCTGCAGCATTTTGGACCTGTTGTAGCCGGTTTATTGATGTTTTGTTGAGGCAGGAAACAGAGCATTACAGTAATCAAGCCGGGATGAATAAAGGTATGGATAGCCATCTCCAGTTCTGCATTGGATAGAAAGCCCCTGAGCTTGGCAATGTTTCCTGAGGTGGAACAAACAGGTACGGGTCAGGAGTTTGATGTGTTTGTCTAGTAGCATAGACTGATCGAAGGTCACACCAAGTTTTTGATGTTTGCCCTTATGTTACCACTAAATGAACCCAGGTGGCTTGCTACCTTAGAGGCGATGTATCAGCCGCTGAGATCAAGACTTCTGTTTTTTGCATTGAACTGTAGGAAGTTGCTTGACATCCAATCCTCAATTGCAGACAGACATGTGATGAGAGTGTTTACAATTTCCATTTTGACGGGTTGGAAAGAGAAATATATCTGGATATCATCTGCGTAACAATGATACAAGACACACTCAATTGGCTAATTATGCAGCCCAATGGAGCATGTACATGGGCAAAAAGAAGGGGGCTAAAACAGAACCCTGGGGCAGGCCGCAGGATAGGGGAGTGCTGTGTGATGAGAACGGCCCACCGCGGAGAGGACTCTTTAAAGTAGAGACACTACATACTGATATACCTGAACATCAGCAGGAGAGGACTCTTTAAAGTAGAGACACTACATACTGATATACACCTGAACATCAGCAGGAGAGGACTCTTTAAAGTAGAGACACTACATACTGATATACACCTGAACATCAGCAAGAGAGGACTCTTTAAAGTAAGACAATACACCTGAACATCAGCAGGAGAGGACTCTTTAAAGTGGAGACACTACATACTGATATACACCTGAACATCAGCAGGAGAGGACTCTTTAAAGTAGAGACACTACATACTGATATGCACCTGAACATCAGCAGGAGAGGACTCTTTAAAGTAGAGACACTACATACTGATATACACCTGAACATCAGCAGGAGAACTCTTTAAAGTAGAGACACTACATACTGATATACACCTGAACATCAGCAGGAGAGGACTCTTTAAAGTAGAGACACTACAAACTGATATACACCTGAACATCAGCAGGAGAGGACTCTTTAAAGTAGAGACACTACATACTGATATACCTGACCATCAGCAGGAGAGGACTCTTTAAAGTAGAGACACTACATACTGATATATACCTGACCATCAGCAGGAGAGGACTCTTTAAGTAGAGACACTACAAACTGATATACACCTGAACATCAGCAGGAGAGGACTCTTTTAAAGTAGAGACACTACATACTGATATACACCTGAACATCAGCAGGAGAGGACTCTTTAAAGTAGAGACACTACATACTGATATACACCTGACATCAGCAGGAGAGGACTCTTTAAAGTAGAGACACTACATACTGATATACCTGACCATCAGCACGTTCCCTTCAGAGAGTGAGACAGGAAGTGAGTAATGTTTCATGACTTCATGTGAAAGTGCATCATGATAACGGAAACAGGTTCAAATAAGTTCCAGCATTTAGAAATATCTGGTGATCATGTCAGATCTACCTAAGTGTTAGTGTGTTGTGTGTGTGTGTGTGTGTGTGTGTGTTGTGTGTGTGGTGTGTGTGTGTGTGTGTGTGTGTGTGTTGTGTGTGTGTGTGTGTGTTGTGTGTGTGTGTGTGTGTGTGTGTGTGTGTGTGTTGTGTGTGTGTGTGGTGTGTGGTGTGTGTGTGTGTGTGTTTGTGTGTGTGTGTGTCAGAGATCATCAGCAGAAGTTCTTAATGAAACACGTTCATCACGTCGATCAGCTGACTGTTAGAAAGTACGTGCACATGTTCCCTGATCACACTCGGCTTGCAGTGAGAAAATAAACTCAAAATAAAAGTGTTATTATTAAAACACAGAAACTTTTAAATGAACTACATTTGTATGAAAGTGGTGTCGTGGTCAGAGGTCTGAAAACATGATATTTATATTTATTTCATTCTCAACTTCTTGGTTTGACCTGTAATCTTAGTAGTTTAGTATTTGTAGATGTCAGTATCAGAATACCTTTATGACCCCACAGAGGGGACATTTACAAAACTGTGTAAGACTATTAGTTTGTATTCACTAAACTAGTTAGTACTATTAGTTTGTATTCACTAAACTAGTTAGTAGTATTAGTTTGTATTCACTAAACTAGTTAGTACTATTAGTTTTGTATTCACGAAACTAGTTAGTAGTGTTAGTTTGTATTCACTAAACTAGTTATACTATTAGTTTGTATTCACTAAACTAGTTAGTAGTATTAGTTTGTATTCACGAAACTAGTTAGTAGTATTAGTTGGATTCACTAACTAGTTAGTAGTATTAGTTTGTATTCACTAAACTAGTTAGTCGTGTTAGTTTGTATTCACTAAACTAGTTAGTAGTGTTAGTTTTAATACACGGTGTATTTGCAGTCTCATCAGAATGGAAGTAGGTCAGAGTAAAAACAAAAACACGTATGTCCCTTTAAATAAAAGGGGCTCGTCTGAAGCACGTATCACTAGTGTGATCCGAAGTGTGTGTGTGTGTTACGTGCTACACACACACACACCAGACACACACACCACACACCAGACACACCCACACACACACACACACACACACACACACACACACACACACACCACACACACACACACACACACACACACACACACACACACACACACACACACACACACCACACACCAGACACTCAGACTGGTTACGTAATCAGTGATCTCCGCCAGCAAGCTGCTCATTTTCCCATCACACACACATCTACTACACACTGTACTGCACTACACAGTACAATACACACAGTACAAATACACGCAGTACAAATACACACAGTACACACACTACCTCTCATGCAGTAGTTCTGAGGAACACGCACACTGATGGAAACTGAAAGATAAAAAACTGTTAAAAAGTACTGAAATACTTCCATTCAGCTGCTACTTCTGATACTGTGTTATTTATAATCCAGGACTATGTTCTGGCTGTTGTACACACTTCTGCATTCATGTTTAATAATGTTGCATGTAGGACTTGGCACTGCAATAAAGTATCATAAGAATACAATAGAACTATTACACAAGTTATAATGTGTGTCAAAGAAAGTGAATACGAGGCTTTGCACCAAACAGGTTTTGCTGACTGTTCTGCACACTTCTGCTTCTGCAAACAGGTCACGATTATAAATAATAATATATATCACTTTAATATTACAGTATTGAAGCTGCAGGACTCTGAAAGGATGTGCAATGAAATATCATTTAAATACATTTTTATTTATGTGTAGGTGCAGAAAATAAAATAAAATAATCTTTATTTACCAAACATTTCTGAAAGTAAAATACTTTTGTGAGGATGTGCATGCTTTACAATACTACAAGTATTTGCTCAAACTGTAGTACTGTCATGCCTGTAAGTCTAATATATCAGTACTGTGTATTTAGTGAATTAGGAGTTTTACAGTAATCTGTCTTTATGTTCGACAGAGAGATGTTTATGATCTTCATGTACCAGAAATGTCTAATACTACAATACTACAAAGGTATTCTTGGAGTGTTTAATCCGGTTAACTGTACTACTGTCATTACTCTGTAATGTGTAATGTGTGTATTTTGTAAAGTACCATAGATAATAGTATCACAGAATCTGTCTTCATGTGTAATAAAAGGATTGGAGAGCTGTGCAGAAAAGGATCAAAGAGTACCTTCAATGTGACCACAGATACTTTGCATGCTTAGAAATACTACAAAAGTACTCATAAGACTGCAATACTCTCCTGCCTGAGGGTAGCATGTAGTACTGTGTGTACTTTGGAAAGTATCACAATAAATCATAGATAAGTAAGTAAGTGTGTACAACATGTTTTCATACAAATACTTTGTGAGGATATGCATGCTTTAAAAGATACTACATAACTATCCTTTCAATATACTGTCATTTTTTAGGGTATTATATGTAGTACTCTGTGTATTTGTGTACCTAAGTATCACAAAGATTGTATTATATAAATGCATTCATGTACCAGAAATGTCCCTGCAGATACTTTGTGAGGATATGCATGCTTTAGAAATACTACAGAAGTATTTGCTGAAACTGTACTACCGTCATGTTTTGAGAGTACTATATGTAGTACTGTGTGTACTTTGTGCCTCCTCCTGCAGCTCCAGAAGTGCATAAATACTTGTGTAAATACTGTGTAACACAGCCCTCAGTGGGGTTGTTTCCTGCTCCGCTGCTCTCCGCCAATCAGCGTGCAGATCCCACCCCACGTGGTCTGCTTGTTTACTACGAAGCTGAGCGCCACCGCAGGGGCTGCTGGGAAATCCCGGGAGCGGATCCATGCAGAAAGGATTCATGAATAATGTGCATTACAATCTGAAACAGTGAGATTAAGTACAAGGCTTGTAGGATGTTATCCAGGTGCATTGTGGGAAATGTAGGCTGACAGAGATGACAGTTGCTCCATACGAATGCTTTGAAGTAAAATGTGCAATAAAAGATAAATAGTATAAATATATTTGTATAAATAGGAAAGATAAGTGAAATATTCATACAAATATATGTGTTTAATGAAATAGACAAACAACGAGTAAAAATGTTCAGAAAATATATAAATAAAGTAGAATACAAATATTTATCATTTAAAGCAAAAAGCTAAACTTCAGCAGCACTCTGTCTGATGGACAGATGTGTTCATGATGACTTATATATTTACTTTTAATTCATTTTAATTTAGATAAAGTTGTATTTACAAGTATTAAAAGTAAACACACACACACCACACACACACACACACACACACACACACACACACACACACACCACACACACACACACACACACACACACACACACACACACAGTAACACTTAGGTAGCATCTGACACTGACTCACCAGATATTTCTAAATGCTGGAACTTATTTTGAACCTGTTTCCGTCATCATGATGCACTTTCACATGAAGTCATGAAACATTACTCACTTCCTGTCTCACTCTCTGAAGGGAACGTGCTGATGGTCAGGTATATCAGTATGTAGTGTCTCTACTTTAAAGAGTCCTCTCCTGCTGATGTTCAGGTGCATATCATATGTAGTGTCTCTACTTTAAAGAGTCCTCTCCAGCTGATGGTCAGGTATATCAGTTTGTAGTGTCTCTACTTTAAAGAGTCCTCTCCAGCTGATGGTCAGGTATATCAGTATGTAGTGTCTCTACTTTAAAGAGTCCTCTCCTGCTGATGGTCAGGTATATCAGTATGTAGTGTCTCTACTTTAAAGAGTCCTCTCCAGCTGATGGTCAGGTATATCAGTATGTAGTGTCTCTACTTTAAAGAGTCCTCTCCAGCTGATGGTCAGGTATATCAGTATGTAGTGTCTCTACTTTAAAGAGTCCTCTCCTGCTGATGGTCAGGTATATCAGTATGTAGTGTCTCTACTTTAAAGAGTCCTCTCCAGCTGATGGTCAGGTATATCAGTATGTAGTGTCTCTACTTTAAAGAGTCCTCTCCTGCTGATGTTCAGGTGAATATCAGTATGTAGTGTCTCTACTTTAAAGAGTTCTCTCCTGCTGATGTTCAGGTGTATATCAGTATGTAGTGTCTCTACTTTAAAGAGTCCTCTCCTGCTGATGTTCAGGTGTATATCAGTATGTAGTGTCTCTACTTTAAAGAGTCCTCTCCTGCTGATGTTCAGGTGTATATCAGTATGTAGTGTCTCTACTTTAAAGAGTCCTCTCCTGCTGATGTTCAGGTGTATATCAGTGTGTAGTGTCTCTACTTTAAAGAGTCCTCTCCTGCTGATGTTCAGGTGTATATCAGTATGTAGTGTCTCTACTTTAAAGAGTCCTCTCCTGCTGATGTTCAGGTGTATATCAGTATGTAGTGTCTCTACTTTAAAGAGTCCTCTCCTGCTGATGTTCAGGTGTATATCAGTATGTAGTGTCTCTACTTTAAAGAGTCCTCTCCTGCTGATGTTCAGGTGTTATCAGTATGTAGTGTCTCTACTTTAAAGAGTCCTCTCCTGCTGATGGTCAGTATATCAGTATGTAGTGTCTCTACTTTAATGAGTCCTCTCCTGCTGATGGTCAGGTATATCAGTATGTAGTGTCCTCTACTTTAAAGAGTCCTCTCCTGCTGATGATCAGGTGTATATCAGTATGTAGTGTCTCTACTTTAAAGAGTCCTCTCCTGCTGATGGTCAGGTATATCAGTATGTAGTGTCTCTACTTTAAAGAGTCCTCTCCAGCTGATGTTCAGGTGTATATCAGTATGTAGTGTCTCTACTTTAAAGAGTCCTCTCCTGCTGATGTTCAGGTGTATATCAGTATGTAGTGTCTCTACTTTAAAGAGTCCTCTCCTGCTGATGTTCAGGTGTATATCAGTATGTAGTGTCTCTACTTTAAAGAGTCCTCTCCTGCTGATGTTCAGTGTGTATCAGTATGTAGTGTCTCTACTTTAAAGAGTCCTCTCCTGCTGATGTTCAGGTGTATATCAGTATGTAGTGTCTCTACTTTAAAGAGTCCTCTCCTGCTGATGTTCAGGTGTATATCAGTATGTAGTGTCTCTACTTTAAAGAGTCCTCTCCTGCTGATGTTCAGGTGTATATCAGTATGTAGTGTCTCTACTTTAAAGAGTCCTCTCCTGCTGATGTTCAGGTGTATATCAGTATGTAGTGTCTCTACTTTAAAGAGTCCTCTCCTGCTGATGGTCAGGTATATCAGTATGTAGTGTCTCTACTTTAAAGAGTCCTCTCCTGCTGATGTTCAGGTGTATATCAGTATGTAGTGTCTCTACTTTAAAGAGTCCTCTCCTGCTGATGTTCAGGTGTATATCAGTATGTAGTGTCTCTACTTTAAAGAGTCCTCTCCTGCTGATGGTCAGGTATATCAGTATGTATGTCTCTACTTTAAAGAGTCCTCTCCTGCTGATGTTCAGGTGTATATCAGTATGTAGTGTCTCTACTTTAAAGAGTCCTCTCCTGCTGATGTTCAGGTGTATATCAGTATGTAGTGTCTCTACTTTAAAAAGTCCTCTCCTGCTGATGTTCAGGTGTATATCAGTATGTAGTGTCTCTACTTTAAAGAGTCCTCTCCTGCTGATGTTCAGTGTATATCAGTATGTAGTAGTCTCTACTTTAAAGAGTCCTCTCCTGCTGATGTTCAGGTGTATATCATATGTAGTGTCTCTACTTTAAAGAGTCCTCTCCTGCTGATGTTCAGGTGTATATCAGTATGTAGTGTCTCTACTTTAAAGAGTCCTCTCCTGCTGATGTTCAGGTGTTATCAGTATGTAGTGTCTCTACTTTAAAGAGTCCTCTCCACTGATGTTCAGGTGTATATCAGTATGTAGTGTCTCTACTTTAAGAGTCCTCTCCAGCTGATGTTCAGGTGTATATCAGTATGTAGTGTCTCTACTTTAAA
Source organism: Trematomus loennbergii (assembly GCA_012861695.1). Classification (NCBI taxonomy): domain Eukaryota; kingdom Metazoa; phylum Chordata; class Actinopteri; order Perciformes; family Nototheniidae; genus Trematomus; species Trematomus loennbergii. The sequence continues at coordinate 161 of JAAOOA010002323.1, read as the reverse complement.
GAGTCCTCTCCAGCTGATGTTCAGGTGTATATCAGTATGCCAAAGACGATGATGGTGAACTTCTACACCTCCATCATGGAGTCCATCCTCACCTCCTCCATCACATCTGGTAGCGTGTCATCCGCTCTGCAGAGAGGGTGATCGTCAAGTAATCTTGCCAT
>JAAOOA010002322.1:5000-49543 GCA_012861695.1 Trematomus loennbergii | reverse complement strand
CCATGCTTAATCATCTTATAATATTAATGATTGAGTGTTATATGATGTAAACAGCTGGCCTAGTAATACATTGAATTGAAAGCATATCATTTATCAAAGAAGAGCCATTAAAAAGATCTGCTGCAGATCCTCAGTTTTTACTACGAGTTTGCTAAGTCATTATTTGAGAAATGAAGCTCAGTGCAAGTTCAACCACTCATTCATTTACTATTCCATGTTACTACTCTCTCTCCTCTCAATAAGTGATCGGGGGCGTCACTCCCCAGCTTAACCAATCACTTCGCTCTATTCTCACAAGCCTATCATAGCGCTCCGCTAAACCTTTTAAATCTGCTCTCCCCTCTGACAGCTGTCATTTCAGGTGACTCGACGCAACCCCCTCCCCCCTTTTCACCTCCTGTCCCTCTGAATCCAGGGTCAAGCTAAGCCCTCCCCTTCAGACCGACCCCAACTATCCATTCACCACCACCAGGGTCAAGCTAAGCCCCTCCCCTTCAGACCGACCCCAACTATCCATTCACCACCACCAGGGTCAAGCTAAGCCTCCCCTTCAGACCGACCCAACTATCCATTCACCACCACCAGGGTCAAGCTAAGCCCCTCCCCTTCAGACCGACCCAACTATCCATTCACCACCACCAGGGTCAAGCTAAGCCCTCCCCTTCAGACCGACCCCAACTATCCATTCACCACCACCAGGGTCAAGCTAAGCCCTCCCCTTCAGACCGACCCAACTATCCATTCACCACCACCAGGGTCAAGCTAAGCCCTCCCCTTCAGACCGACCCCAACTATCCATTCACCACCACCAGGGTCAAGCTAAGCCCTCCCCTTCAGACCGAACCCAACTATCCATTCACCACCACCAGGGTCAAGCTAAGCCCTCCCCTTCAGACCGACCCCAACTATCCATTCACCACCACCAGGGTCAAGCTAAGCCCTCCCCTTCAGACCGACCCCAACTATCCATTCACCACCACCAGGGTCAAGCTAAGCCCTCCCCTTCAGACCGACCCAACTATCCATTCACCACCACCAGGGTCAAGCTAAGCCCTCCCCTTCAGACCGACCCCAACTATCCATTCACCACCACCAGGGTCAAGCTAAGCCACTCCCCTTCAGACCGACCCCAACTATCCATTCACCACCACCAGGGTCAAGCTAAGCCCTCCCCTTCAGACCGACCCCAACTATCCATTCACCACCACCAGGGTCAAGCTAAGCCCTCCCCTTCAGACCGACCCCAACTATCCATTCACCACCACCAGGGTCAAGCTAAGCCCCTCCCCTTCAGACCGACCCAACTATCCATTCACCACCACCAGGGTCAAGCTAAGCCCCTCCCCTTCAGACCGACCCAACTATCCATTCACCACCACCAGGGTCAAGCTAAGCCACTCCCCTTCAGACCGAACCCAACTATCCATTCACCACCACCAGGGTCAAGCTAACTCCCCTTCAGACCGAACCCAACTATCCATTCACCACCACCAGGGTCAAGCTAAGCCCTCCCCTTCAGACCGACCCAACTATCCATTCACCACCACCAGGGTCAAGCTAAGCCACTCCCCTTCAGACCGACCCAACTATCCATTCACCACCACCAGGGTCAAGCTAAGCCCTCCCCTTCAGACCGACCCAACTCCATTCACCCCCACCAGTGTCTAGACCCCGGGGGGTTTCATTGGATCGGTTCTCCCCTCCCGAATGATACTCCCGCACAACGGGGCCTAATCGCCAAAACTCACTACATTCATTTGTGTATTCAAAACCGTCTCTCCTGATTGAATTGTCATTAGTTTGTTTGTTTCTAGGCGTACAAATATTGAACATGCTGTCACTGGTTCATATCAGGGCTTCAGTATTTTGTTATGAAACCAATGACCTGTTTTGTAAATCATTTGAATTTGAGCCAGCTGTAATGAATAAACTCATTGTTTAGTTTTAAAAAAATGTCCCTCCCAAGCGGAAAAATGTTGGCCTCTTTTAAAAACATGACTAATTTGGAGAATACATGGATCCAAAGTTTGTACAACAGCCTGTAATAAGAAGAGGGACACATTTGGGGTCATGAAATATTTGAAAGTAGGAATATTTTTGGTGCAAATACACATTCATATATTTGCATTTATGTATAAACACACATTATATACATTTATATCTGTAAATAAAATATTGTTTTTGTGTATTTCTGTGTATGTACATTGAGATAAACAAATAATAAAGTCACATTTGTTTACATACTAGGTCAATAAACTGGATTTTGATTATTATATATATTTTCTTTATTGTAAACTACAGTTTGCTGTTGTATTTTGTATATTTTAAGTGTGTTGTTTGGATTAATGTGACCATTTAAGTGTCTTTAAGTACCTTAAAAAGCCCTCTATAAATAAAATGTATATATCATTTATTTTATTTAGTTATAAGCAGCAGCGTTTCCTCCAATAATGCTGTTTTTCCTTTGAGATAAAATACCACCACAAGTGATTCCTCTTAATAATTAACCTTTTTTTGTAATCTCGATGACCTGGAATCTTTCCTCTATTATACAACGTTAAATCTGCTCAGCAATTATGGCCAAACAGCCCAATTACCAATTATCTTATCACCAAGTGGTCAGGTTCATTGAAATAACTTCAGTGCACTTTTACTGTTATTGTACGGCATTAAAACTGAAGCTCTGCCTCAGGAACAGTGCGCTGCTATAATCAGCTGGAGGTCAACGCAACCAGATGATAAGAGACGATAATGACTATCAGGACGATAACAAAAAGAGTGCATGATGAGTTTTTGAACATATAATCTGTCTGTGACACGGGGACTTCCTTCAAGCTGACTCTCATTTCACTGCACTTTCCACCGGGGTTAAATGAAGCTCAGTGAAAGTTCTGTTAGGAAGACTGGGTGTATATACATCCACTCCGCAGCTGCTTATATCAGCTCATCACGGCGCTCTTTAACCTATTACATGTCACCTGAATCTCCAGCAGCCAATCACCGTGCTGCAGCCAAACTTTAAAATGGTTCTCCTCTCTCCTGCAGTCAGCTGTGATTTCAGGTTCTCCCCATCCACCTCCTTTCATCACATCATGCCAGGAGAGCTAATCCAAAAACCTCATCACATCCCCTCTTCATCCTCTCCTCATCAAATCCAGATCTTCAGCATCATCACCAGTGTCTAGACCCCGGGGGTGTGTGTGTGTGTGTTGTGTGTGTGTGTGCTCACTGGATGGATGTCTATGAAGAGGCCGTGCTCTTCCTCCGTTGGATTGAGTCCCTGCACGAAGTCCAGCAGCACGGGATCAGCGTTGTAGAAGTGAGGGTGAGAGATGACACTGGAGAGTCTGGAAAATAAAAAGTAAATCATAAAATGATACACCTTAACAATAAAACTAACTATCTCCGCAGAGAAAATGTTTAAAGGGGCCCTATTCTGCTGATGTTCAGGTGTATATCAGTATGTAGTGTCTCTACTTTAAAGAGTCCTCTCCTGCTGATGTTCAGGTTATATCAGTATGTAGTGTCTCTACTTTAAGAGTCCTCTCCTGCTGATGTTCAGGTGTATATCAGTATGTAGTGTCTCTACTTTAAGAGTCCTCTCCTGCTGATGTTCATGGTATATCAGTATGCAGTGCTCTACTTTAAAGAGTCCTCTCCTGCTGATGTTCAGGTGTATATCAGTATGTAGTGTCTCTACTTTAAAGAGTCCTCTCCTGCTGATGTTCAGGTGTATATCAGTATGTAGTGTCTCTACTTTAAAGAGTCCTCTCCTGCTGATGTTCAGGTGTATATCAGTATGTAGTGTCTCTACTTTAAAGAGTCCTCTCCTGCTGATGTTCAGGTGTATATCAGTATGTAGTGTCTCTACTTTAAAGAGTCCTCACTGTGTCTGCAGCTGCTGACGTTCAGTAGTCCTGACTGTCTGCAGGGACAGAATCCTGCGTTAGGAGCGTAATCCGTCCCGTTAGCAAACAGTGTTTTGGGAGCAACGTATCGAAAGAGAGGGATTCCCTGCATCTTCCCGTCACGCTGGTACACAAGCTCCATGGATCTGAAGGGATGAAGAGGGGAGAAAGGATTTTTAAAAAGAAAGGAGGAAAAGACGGTAATAATACTTTTATCCGAATAAATATATATATTAAAAAAACAATTTAGATTGGAGAAAATGTAATTGAAAAAAATGGATTTAAATCTTTTTACCCCTTAAAATTATTATTTTTTATATAAACTTAAATGTATATTTTTCATATTGTTAATCATTACTCAGGCTTTTTTCTATTATTATTATTTAAAATATATATATTTATATAATTGTATTATATTGTATATTTTGGGAAAACCAACATATTACAGTTGGCGTCCATGTTTTGTTTTGGTCCAAGAACGTGTGACAGTTGGCGTCCATGTTGGTTTTGGTCCAAGAACGTGTGACAGTTGGCGTCCATGTTGGTTTTGGTCCAAGAACGTGTGACAGTTGGCGTCCATGTTGGTTTTGGTCCAAGAATGTGTGACAGTTGGCGTCCATGTTTGTTTAGGTCCAAGAACGTGTGACAGTTGGCAACCATGTTTGTTTAGGTCCAAGAACGTGTGACAGTTGGCAACCATGTTTGTTTCTGGAGAGGAACGCGTTGCAGTTGGCGTCCATGTTTGTTTGTTCTGGTACAATATATGTAATAATTGGCGTCCATGTTTGTTTTTGGAAATCAACATATTACAGTAGGAAGGAGTAACTTTTTAAATATTTGTTCCCAGATTGTGCCGCTCTTATGTCAGTACTCTATTAAAGTACAAGTACCTGAAAGTTATACTTAAGAGCAGTACTTGATTACATGTAGTTTGTGTTTACCTGCATGCGTCGGGGCTGTAGAAAGGTAAGGTGCTCTCTCTGGTCATGAATGGAGCCCACATCTGTCCAGCTGTTCCATTGATCATGTTACACTGAGGAGTCTTCCAGTAGTTCAGCTAGTAAACAAACAAAAAATACAATATTTAGAAAGGAAGTTCCCATGAGTAAAAAAAGTGTTATTTATCCGCCCCGTGATTCGAATCCACTCCTAATTTTAGGTGCTTTTTCCTCAGAATATGCTTCAACGTTTCATGAAATTTCGGCCCGTAGTTTTTCCGTAATCAGAATAAAAATGTAATAATTAAAAAGTGAATAATAGTGATTTTAAAGGTCACCTATCATGCTATTTGTAGGCAATAGCATAGGTCTCAGATATATACAAATATATAAAAACATGTCTATGAAGTGTTTTGCTCAAAATACCAAACAGATCACCCATTCTAGCCATGCCTCATATCCCTCTATTTCACTTCCTGTTTCAAAAGTGCTGATTTGGGGTATAAAGCTTTAAAAAAGAGGAGGAGGGCAGCTACTGTCTAAACTAAATACTGCCGTGATGAAACGCCTATCATGGATTATCAAGGATTCTCTCTGAAACAGTAATGGAGCTCAAAGGCTTTCTCTCTTGCCGGTTATACCACAAGGTGAGTTCCTTTTTATTTCCTGCTTCTTCACACACATGCTCTCCAGTACAGGTTAGCTCTGAGTGTTAGCGATGCTAATGTAAACACCGACCATATTACGTCCAAAACAGTCAGGCATTGTTTCTGATAGCAACGTTTCTGATAGGGCCGTGGGTCCACATTTCAGATATTACGTCATATCGGACGCAAATCTGGATCAGCTCCGTTGTTCCCCCGTTTTTAGAGATTTGAGTTCTCTAAAAACGTGAGTTCCCTGACACACCGGGGACACATATTTATGTATAAAAGACATCAAAACATTTTGCATGATAGGTCCCCTTAAAGACTCACCTCCGTCAGTCCGTTCCAGGATCGACTTGGTGGATCTTCCTGATGTCGTCTCTTCCGGTGAAGATGGTGAAACAGGCCGTTGTTGGAGTTGTTGAACTAAAAAAATACATAATAATAATAACAATAATAATATATATATAATAATAATAATACATTTTTCAATTCAATTTTTTTAAATCTAAATAGTTTAATTTTTATTGTTGCTGAAAGCTTTAGCTTGCATGGTAATATACATGTTGTCCCTTTTCCTCGTGTGTATAAACTAAACCCTCCAAACTACGTTGCACATCTGGACACAGCTTTCTTCACATGTGTTTCTCGTCCCCATGTGTGACATTGAAGCCTTTAAATCACTCACTTCAGCAAAGAGGCCGAACTTCCCCGTTGTGGGAGCATGCCCGGCAGCCATTTATTCAGGAAGTCCACCAGGCCGCTGTCGTAGCCCCACATCAGCTCCCCCACCGTCTTCGTGAGGAAGGGCCCCTCTTTAAAGGTCTTAAAGGTAGCGCTGATCATCAACCGCACAGCGTAGGGAAGGGTCTCCATCATCCCTGCTGCTCCCTGAAAACAAGGAGCAGAAATCTCAACGTTTGTGATACTTACACGTTTAGTTCAGCACATATTAAACACCACTTTATGATTTCTGAAGCAAAAGCTAAAGGAACTACAGCACGGTCACATGACTTCACGTCGCCACCGCTAAGCTAAGGTGGCTAATGTTGGCTATAAAGGAACTACAGCACGGTCACATGACTTCACGTCACCACCGCTAAGCTAAGGTGGCTAATGTTGGGCTATAAAGGAACTACAGCACGGTCACATGACTTCACGTCACCACCGCTAAGCTAAAGGTGGCTAATGTTGGGCTATAAAGGAACTACAGCACGGTCACATGACTTCACGTCACCACCGCTAAGCTAAGGGTGGCTAATGTTGGGCTATAAAGGAACTACAGCACGGTCACATGACTTCACGTCACCACCGCTAAGCTAAAGGTGGCTAATGTTGGGCTATAAAGGAACTACAGCATGGTCACATGACTTCACGTCACCACCGCTAAGCTAAAGGTGGCTAATGTTGGGCTATAAAGGAACTACAGCACGTCACATGACTTCACGTCACCACCGCTAAGCTAAAGGTGGCTAATGTTGGGCGTGATGATGTTTAGTCGTCTCGTTTAGACACTTGTTAGCAACCGCCGTTTTTAAACTTCAACCACAGACCTTACTTCAGGCTAAAAAACAAAAACAGACCCTTTCAAATGTATCTGCACTATTATAATAAAAGCAAAAATAGCAAAATATTAAGGTAAATAAATAAATGTGACAGCAGTTCAATTTGAGACAGGAAAATGCCTGCTCTACCCAATTAAATATAGTAATGCATAGTGCACATAGTGTACTAAATGGAAGTTAATTAGTGAGGAATTAAAGTCTTACCAGCACCAACATGTTAGGCATCGTGACGACTTCGGACTCGTTCCCCGAGGACATCGTCGGCTCGAAGTAATACGTTCTGTACTCTCGGTACGACACGGTACCGTTGTCGTGAAATGTGATGTTGTCTTTCTGGATCCGTTTCCTGAAAAAAGACAAGAAAATGTGAAGAAATTGTACTTTTTTCTCCCGTAATTTCAACGTTTCAGATGCAAGAAGATGTTTAGAAAAATGTTGATACACTTCAGTAATTACCTTGCACTCTGTATATACTGTATCAATCAATTATAATAATGATAGATAGATAGCCCAAATAATGTTAAACTAATATATTAGAATTTATATAAATAGTTATCATATTAAATGGGATATTATTATTTTAAATCAAAATTATTTGTATCCAGTTTTTATTTTTGCTTATAGTTAATAAATAACATTTTAATGCTTTTTATTGCCGATATAAAACATCTTAAATTGACTCCATTTTTAAAGTGGACCTATCATGCTATATTTGAATAATATAGTGTAGGACCATACCTATATAAGGCATATTTATACTTTTTTTTTTTCAAAATACCAAACAGATCATGCATTTTAGCCATGCCTCATTTTGCTCAATTTGACATTTTTTTGCTCTGTTTTTAGCAAGGGCTGATTCTGTGAGAACAGCACCATCTACAGGCCTGGCATATGTACTACAACGTCTCCAGCGCTTTGGAACGGCAATGGCCGTGGCTGTCTCCTCCTGATTGGTGGAGTTGGCCCAATAGCCGTAGCACCACCGTCCTAACGTCAGGACAGTGTTCAAATCTGGATCAGTTTTATCAGATCCGTTGCAGCCCCTTTTTTAGAGATTTGGGTATGGAGGAAAATAGAGAGGGTTGTTTTCTGACACTTGGTGAGTTCCCTGGAACACCGGGGACACATATTCATGTAAAAAGACGTACAAAAGTGCATTTTGCATGATAGGTCCCCTTTAAAGTAAATGTGCTAACTAGAAAAAGCTATCTTGCCAAAAAAGCTCAGTGTTTGCTATGTATCCTTGGCTAATATTCTCCTGAAAGGATGCTAGAAATTAAATCACAGGTATCCGGCACCTCTAAAGGAAACAGAGAGTATTTAAAAAAGGTAGATAACATTGCTTTCTTTGACTTTTACTACCATTACTTTGTTGTTATAACATTATGGAAGCTTTATTGTTTGCACGGCCTTTAGTTCAAGGTACACTTTCCACTTCTACATAACAGCGAGGATAAGAGAAGGAAGCAGATAAAGACTGACTCAGCCATCCCATAAACACTATGCATTACATAAATGCACACTATCTATTTGTCCACAAAGCTACCTGTTTTAATATCTGCACGGCTTTGCACTTTTCAAACCAATACTGCACATATTTGTTTGCATGTGTGACGACCCTGCCTTACTTCCCCTGTCGTGTGTGTGTGTATGTCCCTTTAACGTTCTCCCTTCCTCCCTATCAGCGCTGATTGAGGGCACCTGGCCGCCGGTACCTGAGGAGTGAAAGGCTCGAGCCAGAGGCCGTTTCTCAATGTCGAGTATACCTGCTGCAGAGCCACTATTTCAAGCATACTACGTCATCGAGTGGCGCCGAATGCTGGGCATTTAAACAGTCATTCGGCACCACTCGATGACGTAGTATACTTGAAATAGTGGCTCTGCAGCAGGTATACTCGACATTGAGAAACGGCCACTGTCTCGTTCGCTCTCTCGGTTGGAGGATCTGTTTTTGAGAGCAGCTACCTGACCTATATGCTTTTGTTTCCCTTCCTCTTAGTTTGGCATTCAACACCTTGCACTACACCACGTTCACACCCCCACACCTCCACTACTGATACTACTGATTAACACATCCCATTACATTACATGTTACTTGCATACTTACATACTCAATACTGTGGGCAATCCCCACAGGAGCACTTTGGGGTGAACGACATGCTGACTGCAGTGGGGTTTGAACCTGTGACCCCCTGATCCGAACACCTACGCACAACCCACTGCACCACACACATCCCATTGTGGTATCCCTTTTGTTTAGTTGTTTGGTTTACAATAAATATCTTCCTTATATCGTGTCCGTTCCACGTTTTTGTTATGGCCATGACACATGTCTGTCATGTTATACTATGCGTAGTTATTTTTTATATATCTATTTCATGTCAATATTTCTTTATATTTTTACATTTTAATACATTTTCTGGAATAGATTGTTATACTTTTTGGTCCTTTTTTTAATACAATTTATCTAATTTAACTGTGTTTATGTATGCACCATGTACACCAAGGTACATTCCTCCTATATATTAATATCCTTGACAATAAACCCTGTTTCTGATATTGTAAAAAATATATATTTCACCAACTGTAGTTTAAGTATAATATTAATTAAGCTGCGTATTGAAATAATTTTTCAGTGCTGAGAAAAATGTTCTATAGTTTTACTTTTTAGGTTAATTCTTAATTTATTTTCTGACATTTAATTATACAAAACATTTGAGCTAATATAATAATAAAATTAAAATATAGCCAATATTAGACGATTTTATTTAGATTCAATTCTTTTTTTATCGACTTTCTTAATTAATAAATGGAGTTTTGTAAAGAAACATTTGACTTTTTATCCTTTAAAAAAAAAGTCATACATTTCACTGAAGGGTTTTATTTTAGAATATAAATACACCTTTTTTTAAACAATCAGCGTTAAAACAAAGTTCCTTATCACACAGACATAATGGATTTTGACCTTGGAGGCCTTCACAGCAAACACCGGACCGGAGCAGATTAGATCAATTAACTTTCCTGACACCAAACGTAAACTTCATGATTAGATCATTTATATTTCTGTTATCTGACCCAAAACAGTACATAGACTATCTATTGAAGTATTGTGATAGTGTCTCATTGAGCCACACTGTTGCATTGTGGGACCTTATCATGAACATACTGACACACACACACACACACACACACACACACACACACACACACACACACACACACACACACACACACACACACACACACACACACACACACACACACCACACACACACACACACACACACACCCAACACACACACACACACCACACACACACACACACACACACACAACACACACACACACACACACACACACACACACACACACACACACACACACACACACACACACACACACACACACACACACACACACACACACAACACACACACACACACCACACACACACACACAACACCCACACACACACACACACACACACAACACACACACACACACACACACACACCACACACACACACACACACACACACACACACACACACACACAGTTCCTGCTCTCCTCGTGTCTCTCTGAGTCTCCATTGCTTCAGAAGTTTCCATCACAGACATTCTTTATATAAATATCAATATTCCCTTGAAGCAAACCCCAAATATCCCCCTTCCTATTCTAAAAAATAACACATCTCAGGTAAACACAATAAATAAAGTGGTGCTTTTGCAAGATTTATCGTGGAAATACTTACATTTAAATCTGACTGTTAGTCAGCTGAGAATTTATTTTTCAATTCAAGGAGAGTCTTGGTTAAAAGACACTCTAAAGCGACTAGTTTACTTATAAAAATGTGAATTGAAAACACCTGGAAGTGAATCTACGAGTACAGAAAGTGAGAATAAGATTCAGAACTTAAAGTGGACCTATCATGCTATATTTGAATAATATAGTGTAGGACCATACCTATATAAGGCATATTTATACTTTTTTTTTTGCAAAATACCAAACAGATTATGCATTTTAGCCATGCCTCATTTTGCTCAATTTGACATTTTCTAGCTCTGTTTGTGCAAGGGCAGATTCAGTGAGAACAGCACCACCTACAGGCCTGGCATATGTACTACAGCGTCTCCAGCACTTTCGAACGGCAATGCCGTGGCTGTCTCCTCCTGATTGGTGGAGTTGGCCCAATAGCCGTAGCGCCACCGTCCTGACGTCAGGACAGTGTTTTTTATCAGATCCGTTGCAGCCCTTTTTTAGAGATTTGGGTATGGAGGAAAATAGAGAGGGTTGTGTTTCTGACACTTGGTGAGTTCCCTGGAACACCGGGGACACATATTCATGTATACAAGACGTACAAAAGTGCATTTTGCATGATAGGTCCCCTTTAAGTGAGACATTACTGCAGACATATCCCTCCACTTTTACAAAATAGATCTCTGCATGCATTGTGTTTCTGAGACAGAGAAAGGAGGTGCATGAGTCCACGTGATCCCCTCATTAGATGTACAGTAGATACAATCTAGCGTACAGTTACGTAACAGCGTCTGAACGACATCCTACTGTGGCACCGGAGAGGCTGAATTACTCTCATGTAGTATGACCTACAAATCAATGAGGAGAACATAGTGTTCCCTAAAAAACTAAACAAAAAGAAGGGGCCAGGGGGGCGTAAAGAAGACACAGCTGGACTTCACCAAACCAGCTGCAAGAAGCTCAACGTTTACAGAATAGGCTACACTTAGGGTGAATGTAATAGAAATACATTGTATTTACATGTTTTACACAAAATAATGTGCAATACAAACTGAATTTAGATCAATAAATGCATTGGATGAAAAAATGCTTTCAAAATGAAGTATAAAATGTTCTGATGCAGCAGAGAAGCAGACACTACTTTAAGAGTCCTCTCCAGCTGATGTTCAGGTGTATATCAGTATGTAGTCTCTCTACTTTAAAGAGTCCTCTCCTGCTGATGTTCAGGTGTATATCAGTATGTAGTCTCTCTACTTTAAAGAGTTCTCTCCTGCTGATGTTCAGGTGTATATCAGTATGTAGTGTCTCTACTTTAAAGAGTTCTCTCCTGCTGATGTTCAGGTGTATATCAGTATGTAGTGTCTCTACTTTAAAGAGTCCTCTTCTGCTGATGTTCAGGTGTAATCAGTATGTAGTGTCTCTACTTTAAAGAGTCCTCTCCTGCTGATGTTCAGGTGTATATCAGTATGTAGTGTCTCTACTTTAAAGAGTCCTCTCCTGCTGATGTTCAGGTGTATATCAGTATGTAGTGTCTCTACTTTAAAGAGTCCTCTCCTCCTGATGTTCAGGGTATATCAGTATTTAGTATCTCTACTTTAAAGAGTCATCTCCTGCTGATGTTCAGATGTATATCAGTATGTAGTGTCTCTACTTTAAAGAGTTCTCTCCTGCTGATGTTCAGGTGTATATCAGTATGTAGTGTCTCTACTTTAAAGAGTCCTCTCCTGCTGATGTTCAGGTGTATATCAGTATGTAGTGTCTCTACTTTAAAGAGTCCTCTCCTGCTGATGTTCAGGTGAATATCAGTATGTAGTGTCTGTACTTTAAAGAGTCCTCTCCTGCTGATGTTCAGGTGTATATCAGTATTTAGTGTCTCTACTTTAAAGAGTCCTCTCTGCTGATGTTCAGGTGTATATCAGTATGTAGTGTCTCTACTTTAAAGAGTCCTCTCCTGCTGATGTTCAGGAGTATATCAGTATGTGGTCTCTACTTTAAAGAGTCCTCTCCTGCTGATGTTCAGGTGTATATCAGTATGTAGTGTCTCTACTTTAAAGAGTCCTCTCCAGCTGATGTTCAGGTGTATATCAGTATTAGTGTCTCTACTTTAAAGAGTCCTCTCCTGCTGATGTGCAGGTGTATATCAGTATGTAGTGTCTCTACTTTAAAGAGTCCTCTTGCTGATGTTCAGGTGTATATCAGTATGTACTGTCTCTACTTTAAAGAGTTCTTTCCTGCTGATGTTCAGGTGTATATCAGTATGTAGTGTCTCTACTTTAAAGAGTCCTCTCCTGCTGATGTTCAGGTGTATATCAGTATGTAGTGTCTCTACTTTAAAGAGTCCTCTCCTGCTGATGTTCAGGTGTATATCAGTATGTAGTGTCTCTACTTTAAAGAGTCCTCTCCTGCTGATGTTCAGGTGTATATCAGTATGTAGTGTCTCTACTTAAAGAGTCCTCTCCTGATGTTCAGATGTATATCAGTATGTAGTGTCTCTACTTTAAAGAGTCCTCTCCTGCTGATGTTCAGTTGTATATCAGTATGTAGTGTCTCTACTTTAAAGAGTCCTCTCCTGCTGATGTTCAGGTGTATATCAGTATGTAGTGTCTCTACTTTAAAGAGTCCTCTCCTGCTGATGTTCAGGTGTATATCAATATGTAGTGTCTCTACTTTAAAGAGTCCTCTCCTGCTGATGTTCAGGTGTATATCAGTATGTAGTGTCTCTACTTTAAAGAGTCCTCTCCTCCTGATGTTCAGGTGTATATCAGTATTAGTGTCTCTACTTAAAGAGTCATCTCCTGCTGATGTTCAGATGTATATCAGTATGTAGTGTCTCTACTTTAAAGAGTTCTCTCCTGCTGATGTTCAGGTGTATATCAGTATGTAGTGTCTCTACTTTAAAGAGTTCTCTCCTGCTGATGTTCAGGTGTATATCAGTATGTAGTGTCTCTACTTTAAAGAGTCCTCTTCTGCTGATGTTCAGGTGTATATCAGAATGTAGTGTCTCTACTTTAAAGAGTCCTCTCCTGCTGATGTTCAGGTGTATATCAGTATGTAGTGTCTCTACTTTAAAGAGTCCTTCCTGCTGATGTTCAGGTGTATATCAGTATGTAGTGTCTCTACTTTAAAGAGTCTCTCCTGCTGATGTTCAGGTGTATATCAGTATGTAGTGTCTCTACTTTAAAGAGTCCTCTCCTGCTGATGTTCAGGTGTATATCAGTATGTAGTGCCTCTACTTTAAAGAGTCCTCTCCTGCTGATGTTCAGGTGAATATCAGTATGTAGTGTCTCTACTTAAAGAGTCCTCTCCTGCTGATGTTCAGGTGTATATCAGTATGTAGTGTCTCTACTTTAAAGAGTCCTCTCCTGCTGATGTTCAGGTGAATATCAGTATGTAGTGTCTGTACTTTAAAGAGTCCTCTCCTGCTGATGTTCAGGTGTATATCAGTATGTAGTGTCTCTACTTTAAAGAGTCCTCTCCTGCTGATGTTCAGGTGTATATCAGTATTTAGTGTCTCTACTTTAAAGAGTCCTCTCCTGCTGATGTTCAGGTGTATATCAGTATGTAGTGTCTCTACTTTAAAGAGTCATCTCCTGCTGATGTTCAGGTGTATATCAGTATGTAGTGTCTCTACTTTAAAGAGTCCTCTCCTGCTGATGTTCAGATGTATATCAGTATGTAGTGTCTCTACTTTAAAGAGTCTCTCCTGCTGATGTTCAGTTGTATATCAGTATGTAGTGTCTCTACTTTAAAGAGTCCTCTCTGCTGATGTTCAGGTGTATATCAGTATGTAGGTCTCTACTTTAAAGAGTCCTCTCCTGCTGATGTTCAGGTGTATATCAGTATGTGTGTCTCTACTTTAAAGAGTCCTCTCCTGCTGATGTTCAGGTGTATATCAGTATGTAGTGTCTCTACTTTAAAGAGTCCTCTCCTGCTGATGTTCAGGTGTATATCAGTATGTAGTGCCTCTACTTTAAAGAGTCCTCTCCTGCTGATGTTCAGGTGTATATCAGTATGTAGTGTCTCTACTTTAAAGAGTCCTCTCCTGCTGATGTTCAGCTGTATATCAGTATGTAGTGTCTCTACTTTAAAGAGTCCTCTCCTGCTGATGTTCAGGTGTATATCAGTATGTAGTGTATCTACTTTAAAGAGTCCTCTCCTGCTGATGTTCAGGTGTATATCAGTATGTAGTGTCTCTACTTTAAAGAGTCCTCTCCTCCTGATGTTCAGGTGTATATCAGTATTTAGTGTCTCTACTTTAAAGAGTCATCTCCTGTGATGTTCAGGTGTATATCAGTATGTAGTGTCTCTACTTTAAAGAGTTCTCTCCTGCTGATGTTCAGGTGTATATCAGTATTAGTGTCTCTACTTTAAAGAGTCCTGCTGATGTTTCAGGTGTATATCAGTATGTAGTGTCTCTACTTTAAAGAGTTCCTCTTCTGCTGATGTTCAGGTGTATATCAGTATGTAGTGTCTCTACTTTAAAGAGTCCTCTCCTGCTGATGTTCAGGTGTATATCAGTATGTAGTGTCTCTACTTTAAAGAGTCCTCTCCTGCTGATGTTCAGGTGTATATCAGTATGTAGTGTCTCTACTTTAAAGAGTCCTCTCCTGCTGATGTTCAGGTGTATATCAGTATGTAGTGTCTCTACTTTAAAGAGTCCTCTCCCTGATGTTCAGGTGTATATCAGTATGTAGTGTCTCTACTTTAAAGAGTCCTCTCCTGCTGATGTTCAGGTGTATATCAGTATGTAGTGTCTCTACTTTAAAGAGTCCTCTCCTGCTGATGTCAGGTGTATATCAGTATGTAGTGTCTCTACTTTAAAGAGTCCTCTCCTGCTGATGTTCAGTGTATATCAGTATGTAGTGTCTCTACTTTAAAGAGTCCTCTCCTGCTGATGTTCAGTGTAATCAGTATGTAGTGTCTCTACTTTAAAGAGTCCTCTCCTGCTGATGTTCAGGTGTATATCAGTATGTAGTGTCTCTACTTTAAAGAGTCCTCTCCTGCTGATGTTCAGGTGTATATCAGTATGTAGTGTCTCTACTTTAAAGAGTCCTCTCCTGCTGATGTTCAGGTGTATATCAGTATGTGTGTCTCTACTTTAAAGAGTCCTCTCCTGCTGATGTTCAGGTGTATATCAGTATGTAGTGTCTCTACTTTAAAGAGTCCTCTCCGCTGATGTCAGGTGTATATCAGTATGTAGTGTCTCTACTTAAAGAGTCCTCTCCTGCTGATGTTCAGGTGTATATCAGTATGTAGTGTCTCTACTTTAAAGAGTCCTCTCCTGCTGATGTTCAGGTGTATATCAGTATGTAGTGTCTCTACTTTAAAGAGTCTCTCCTGCTGATGTTCAGGTGTATATCAGTATGTAGTGTCTCTACTTTAAAGAGTTCTCCTGCTGATGTTCAGGTGTATATCAGTATGTAGTGTCTCTACTTTAAAGAGTCCTCTCCTGCTGATGTCAGGTGTATTCAGTATGTAGTGTCTCTACTTTAAAGAGTCCTCTCCTGCTGATGTTCAGGTGTATATCAGTATGTAGTGTCTCTACTTTAAAGAGTCCTCTCCTGCTGATGTTCAGGTGTATATCAGTATGTAGTGTCTCTACTTTAAAGAGTCCTCTCCTGCTGATGTTCAGGTATATCAGTATGTAGTGTCTCTACTTTAAAGAGTCCTCTCCTGCTGATGTTCAGGTGTATATCAGTATGTAGTGTCTCTACTTTAAAGAGTCCTCTCCTGCTGATGTTCAGGTGAATATCAGTATGTAGTGTCTCTACTTTAAAGAGTCCTCTCCTGCTGATGTTCAGGTGTATATCAGTATGTAGTGTCTCTACTTTAAAGAGTCCTCTCCTGCTGATGTTCAGGTGAATATCAGTATTAGTGTCTGTACTTTAAAGAGTCCTCTCCTGCTGATGTTCAGGTGTATATCAGTATGTAGTGTCTCTACTTTAAAGAGTCCTCCTGCTGATGTTCAGGTGTATATCAGTATGTAGTGTCTCTACTTTAAAGAGTCCTCTCCTGCTGATGTTCAGGTGTATATCAGTATGTAGTGTCTCTACTTTAAAGAGTCCTCCTGCTGATGTTCAGGTGTATATCAGTATGTAGTGTCTCTACTTTAAAGAGTCCTCTCCTGCTGATGTTCAGGTGTATATCAGTATGTAGTGTCTCTACTTTAAAGAGTCCTCTCCTGCTGATGTTCAGTGTATATCAGTATGTAGTGTCTCTACTTTAAAGAGTCCTCTCCTGCTGATGTTCAGTGTATATCAGTATGTAGTGTCTCTACTTTAAAGAGTCCTCTCCTGCTGATGTTCAGTGTATATCAGTATGTAGTGTCTCTACTTTAAAGAGTCTCTCCTGCTGATGTTCAGTGTATCAGTATGTAGTGTCTCTACTTTAAAGAGTCCTCTCCTGCTGATGTTCAGGTGTATATCAGTATGTAGTGTTCTACTTTAAAGAGTCCTCTCCTGCTGATGTTCAGGTGTATATCAGTATGTAGTGTCTCTACTTTAAAGAGTCCTCTCCTGCTGATGTTCAGGTGTATATCAGTATGTAGTGTCTCTACTTTAAAGAGTCCTCTCCTGCTGATGTTCAGGTGTATATCAGTATGTAGTGTCTCTACTTTAAGAGTCCTCTCCTGCTGATGTTCAGGTGTATATCAGTATGTAGTGTCTCTACTTTAAAGAGTCCTCTCCTGCTGATGTTCAGGTGTATATCAGTAGGTAGTGTCTCTACTTTAAAGAGTCCTCCTCCTTGATGTTCAGGTGTATATCAGTATTTAGTGTCTCTACTTTAAAGAGTCATCTCCTGCTGATGTTCAGTGTATATCAGTATGTAGTGTCTCTACTTTAAAGAGTTCTCTCCTGCTGGATGTTCAGGTGTATATCAGTATGTAGTGTCTCTACTTTAAAGAGTTCTCTCCTGCTGATGTTCAGGTGTATATCAGTATGTAGTGTCTCTACTTTAAAGAGTCCTCTCCTGCTGATGTTCAGGTGTATATCAGTATGTAGTGTCTCTACTTAAAGAGTCCTCTCCTGCTGATGTTCAGATGTATATCAGT
Organism: Trematomus loennbergii; assembly: GCA_012861695.1. Classification (NCBI taxonomy): domain Eukaryota; kingdom Metazoa; phylum Chordata; class Actinopteri; order Perciformes; family Nototheniidae; genus Trematomus; species Trematomus loennbergii. Next base: position 31,677 of record JAAOOA010002322.1, on the reverse strand, counting down.
ATGTAGTGTCTTACTTTAAGAGTCCTCTCTGCTGATGTTCAGTTGTATATCAGTATGTAGTGTCTCTACTTTAAAGAGTCTCTCCTGCTGATGTCAGGTGTATATCAGTATGTAGTGTCTCTACTTTAAAGAGTCCTCTCTGCTGATGTTCAGATGTATCAGTATGTAGTGTCTCTACTTTAAAGAGTCCTCTCCTGCTGAGTTCAGATGTATATCAGTATGTAGTGTCTCTACTTTAAAGAGTCCTCTCTGCTGATGTTCAGGTGTATATCAGTATGTAGTGTCTCTACTTAAAGAGTCCTCTCCTGCTGATGTTCAGGTATATATCAGTATGTAGTGTCTCTACTTTAAAGAGTCCTCTCCTGCTGATGTTCAGGTGTATATCAGTATGTAGTGTCTCTACTTTAAAGAGTCCTCTCCTGCTGATGTTCAGGTGTATATCAGTATGTAGTGTCTCTACTTTAAAGAGTCCTCTCCTGCTGATGTTCAGGTGTATATCAGTATGTAGTGTCTACTTTAAAGAGTCCTCTCCTGCTGATGTTCAGGTGTATATCAGTATGTAGTGTCTCTACTTTAAAGAGTCCTCTCCTGCTGATGTTCAGGTGTATATCAGTATGTAGTGTCTCTACTTTAAAGAGTCCTCTCCTGCTGATGTTCAGGTGTATATCAGTATGTAGTGTCTCTACTTTAAAGAGTTCCTCTCCTGCTGATGTTCAGTGTATATCAGTATGTAGTGTCTCTACTTTAAGAGTCCTCTCCTGCTGATGTTCAGGTGTATATCAGTATTTAGTGTCTCTACTTAAAGAGTCCTCCTGCTGATGTTCAGGGTGTATTAGTATGTAGTGTCTCTACTTTAAAGAGTCCTCTCCTGCTGATGTTCAGGTGTATATCAGTATGTAGTGCCTCTACTTTAAAGAGTCCTCTCCTGCTGATGTTTCAGGTGTATATCAGTATGTAGTGTCTCTACTTTAAAGAGTCCTCTCCTGCTGATGTTAGGTGTATATCAGTATGTAGTGTCTCTACTTTAAAGAGTCCTCTCCTGCTGATGTTCCGGTGTATATCTATGTATTGCTCTACTTTAAAGAGTCCTCTCGCTGATGTTCAGGTGTATATCAGTATGTAGTGTCTCTACTTTAAAGAGTCCTCTCCTGCTGATGTTCAGGTGTATATCAGTATGTGTCTCTACTTTAAGAGTCCTCTCCTGCTGATGTTCAGGTGTATATCAGTATGTAGTGTCTCTACTTTAAAGAGTCCTCTCCTGCTGATGTTCAGGTGTATATCAGTATGTATGTCTCTACTTTAAAAGTCCTCTCCTGCTGATGTTCAGTGTATATCATATGTAGTGTCTCTACTTTAAAGAGTCCTCTCCTGCTGATGTTCAGGTGTATATCAGTATGTAGTGTCTCTACTTTAAAGAGTCCTCTCCTGCTGATGTTCATGTTTATATCAGTATGTAGTGTCTCTACTTTAAAGAGTCCTCTCCTGCTGATGTTCAGTGTATTCAGTATGTAGTGTCTCTACTTTAAAGAGTCCTCTCCTGCTGATGTTCAGGTGTATATCAGTATGTAGTGTCTCTACTTTAAAGAGTCCTCTCCTGCTGATGTTCAGGTGTATATCAGTATGTAGTGTCTCTACTTAAAGAGTCCTCTCCTGCTGATGTTCAGGTGTATATCAGTATGTAGTGTCTCTACTTTAAAGAGTCCTCTCCTGCTGATGTTCAGGTGTATATCAGTATGTAGTGTCTCTACTTTAAGAGTCCTCTCCTGCTGATGTTCAGGTGTATATCAGTATGTAGTGTCTCTACTTTAAAGAGTCCTCTCCTGCTGATGTTCAGGTGTATATCAGTATGTAGTGTCCTCTACTTTAAAGAGTCCTCTCCTGCTGATGTTCAGGTGTATATCAGTATGTAGTGTCTCTACTTTAAAGAGTCCTCTCCTGCTGATGTTCAGGATTCCTACCTGTACACAAAGGGTCCTTTCTGCTCCACCATGGGCTTTTCTCCTTTCAGAATCTCCTGAGGTTCAGGACGTTGAAGAAGTAGACGGACATGAAGAACGGCACCGGGACGTCCTTCCACATGTGTAAGACATGCTGTTCTTCGGATCAATCACTGTGTTCTGACATGAGAGGGGGAAAAGAATAATATTAAATAAAAAGGATTAAACTATGTGTTCTTTTTATGGTTGATTTATGAAGAGATTATTATCTCCTAAAATAATAGTTTCCTCAAAAAATGCCGGAAAGGTCATTTTATATTCAAAGCTTTATTGTCATGTGCACAGTAAATTACAGAACAAAGTATTTATGGAGGAAAGATGAACTCATGGAGGGACAAAGCTGATATCTCAAAATAGAGATACCTGCGAAGGATATTAAAAACATGTTTTGTAATTCAAAAACCCAAAATATATTCACTTTACTTTCATGCAAGTTTAAGAAAAAGCATACATTGCATATTTAAAGGGGACCTATCATGCAAAATGCACTTGTGTACGTCTTTTCTACATGAATATGTGTCCCCGTGTTCCAGGGAACTCACCAAGTGTCAGAAAACACAACCCTCTCTATTTTCCTCCATACCCAAATCTCTAAAAAAGGGCTGCAACGGATCTGATAAAAACTGATCCAGATTTGAACACTGTCCTGACGTCAGGACGTGGCGCTACGGCTATTGGGCCAACTCCCCACCAATCAGGAGGAGACAGCCACGGCCATTGCCGTTCGAAAGCGCTGGAGACGCTGTAGTACATATGCCAGGCCTGTAGGTGGTGCTGTTCTCACAGAATCTGCCCAGAGCTAAAAAATGTCAAATTGAGCAAATGAGGCATGGCTAAAATGCATGATCTGTTTGGTATTTTGAAAAAAAAAAAGTATAAATATGCCTTATATAGGTATGGTCCTACACTATATTATTCAAATATAGCATGATAGGTCCACTTTAAGTAGCCGGAAACAAGCAAATCTTTTTCCTTTTGGCTTAAGATGACTAACATGGCTTAAAATATCTACATAAACCGACAGAAACTATGTCCGTTATTCTGTATCTCCAAAAGCTCATTTGCTCCACAGAGTTCAAACCCTTATTTTAGCATCACATATTTTCCAAAGAAGCTTTTTAAAGCTATGTTTTAAATAAAAGCCTTATTAAAACGTACAGATATAAACAAGCAGGAGCAAAGATTATAAAAGTACAGTTTCTGTGACTTAATTTCAGCTCTTTTCTAATAATTTAACTGATATTTTAGTCTATAAAATGTCAACAAATCTAACAAATAGTCACAAATCAAAGTTGACAATCATATAAAACAAAGGCAAGGAATCTTCACAAACTAGATATCTCACATACTGTCAATATCACTTTTTAATTAAGTGATGGTAAAGCCACACACACACACACACACACACACACCCACACACACACACACACACAAAACACACACACACACACACACACCACACACACCACACACACACACACACACACACACACACACACACACACACACACACACACACACACAACACACACACACACACCACACACACACACACACACACACACACACACACACACACACACACACCACACACACACACACCACACACACACACACACACACACACACACACACCACACACACACCACACACACACACACACACACACACACAACACACACACACACACACACACACACACACACACACACACACACACACACACAACACACACACACACACACACACACACACACACCACACACACACACACACACACCACACACACACACACACACACGATCCTCCTCCACATGTTCACACAAGAGCTTCAGCAATCATTCATTCCATCAGCGTTCAACCTTATCATGTAATTACTCTCCAATGATTGAATCACCAAGATATTACCGCACATTATAACTGTTATATCAGAGGTGGAAAGTAACGAAGTACAAGTACTCAAGTGCTGTACTTAAGTAATTGCACTTTACTTGAGTACTTCCATTTTTACTACCTCATACTTCTACTCCAATACATTTATTGGTCAAGATTACTTTTGCAGGAGAATATATCAATGCAAAATATCAATCAACTCTGATATATAATTAAAGGATAATATATCCAGTAGAAGTACTTCAAGTATTTGAATTGCCCCACCTTTACCTGCTTTAATGAACCTGTTAATGCATGCGTGATAATAATCCAGAAAATATACCCAAGGGGGGAGAAGTACTCAGGTCGTGTGCTTGAGTAAAAGTACTCAGATCTTGTACTTGAGTAAAAGTAGAAGTACTCAGATCTTGTACTTAGTAAAAGTAGAAGTACTCAGATCTTGTACTGAGTTAAAGTAGAAGTACACAGATCTTGTACTTGAGTAAAAGTAGAAGTACTCAGATCTTGTACTTGAGTAAAAGTAGAAGTACTCAGATCTTGTACTTGAGTAAAAGTAGAAGTACTCAGGTCTTGTACTTGAGTAAAAGTAGAAGTACCAGAGTGTAGGAATACTCTGTTACAGTAAAAGTCCTGCATTCAAAATGTTCCTCAAGTAAAAGTAGAAAAGTATTATCATCAAAATATAGTTAAAGTAGCGACAGTGAAAGTAGTCAAAAGTAACTAAAGGTATTAAAATACATGTAGTGGAGGAAAAGTACATAGACACAATAGCACAAGAACCTCAACATTTTACTTAAGTACAGTACTTGAATACATGTACTTTACACCACTGAATGTAATTATATATGATTCTGAAATGACACAGAAACACACAATGAGTATTTTACTTTTGGTACTTTAAGTTTAATTCAATGCAAATGGTTTAGTACTTTGAAAGGCAGGACTTTACTTGTAACAGAGTATTCCTACACATGTACTTGACTGATTAATACAGGATATTCTCCCTACTCTGCATGCACATTATTCCTGATTATCTGAGTGTCCTTGATCATTTATAGAGATCCTCACGTGTCATTGGAGCCCTTTGAGACTGATAACATGATACAGAAACACTCAGCACATTTACAGCTCTCACAGGAAAACACGATGCATGTGTTCTTACCTTCACACCTGGTCGTCGATGATTATCGGTCCCACAAAAGTTAAAACCACCCGAAGAACACCATGAGGACCCCGGCCACTATGAAGCCCACCGCCACTTTGGCTTTATTTATCGCCATGGCTGGTTATTGTTATTGTGACAGCTGACAGCAGTGTGTTTAGCTCCGGAGAGATGCTGTGCTAACCGCTAATGTCAGTCTGCTAACGGCTAAAACTCATAAAGGACTACAGAGAGGTCTCGCTATGACATTAAATATAGCTTCAGGTCGACATTAGAGCCCGCCAGCTTTTAAACTTCTCAGATCCATGAAATCGATCAGCTGCTATTGTCGCTGTATTTATACTCTGTCAGCCACGCCCCCTTTAGTGCGCGCTGAGGATTCTGGGAAATGTAGTTCTCCTCCGTGCTTTCTTTATTATACAACATAGGTTGAAAATAAAAATAATTAAATTAGAAATACAAACAAGTAAAAAAAATCCTTAAAATTCAAATGTTCCAGACATCACATCGGCTAACCATTTGACTTTGTGTTTTTATTATTTTATATATTTATCATATTTTTTGTTGTATAATTTGTTTATGTCCCTATTATTTGTAGTGCTAGATCTGTAGTGTAGAGTATTGATTTTAGGTATATTTACCTGTTTGTAAGGTTTTTATCTTATGTACTTACACTTTGCTCCCTCAGGTCATTTAAGGCTAGCTTGCGCAACTTTGCCATCAACAACACACTACAAAGAGTGTAGAGAAGCAGCCTTCTGCTAATGACCTTTAATAATATTTATATTTTATTAATTACATCATTTAAAACGTACTTTTTAACTTTATTTATTTGTTATCTTTCTTACTTGTTTTGTTTATTAATTCTGTTTTTTTAAGTATTCTTCATTTTTTTATATACAGTAGTGTCTTGAAACTCACATTTGGATATAAACCATCTCTATTGAATTACAGAAAAATACCCAAATGGAAACACCTCCAGAAACTTAGAATACATAAATAAACAAATCAAAAACCTTGAAGTTGCTTTTACAATTAGTTAAAGGGGACCTATCTTGCTAAATGCACTTTTGATGTCTTTTATACATAAACATGTGTCCCGGTGTGTCGGGGAACTCACGCAGCGTCAGAAAATAAAACCCTCTCTCTTTTCCTCCGTACCCAAATCTCAAAAACGGGGGAACAACGGAGCTGATTCAGATTTGCGTCCGATATGACGTAATATCTGAAATGTGGACCCACGGCCCTATCAGAAACGTTGCTATCAGAAACAATGCCCGACTGTTTTGGACGTAATATGGTCTGTGTTTACATTAGCATCGCTAACACTCAGAGCTAACCTGTACTGGAGAGCATGTGTGTGAAGAAGCAGGAAATAAAAAGGAACTCACCTTGTGGTATAACCGGCAAGAGAGAAAGCCTTTGAGCTCCATACTGTTTCAGATAGAATCCTTGATAATCCATGATATGGCGTTTCATCACGGCAGTATTTAGTTTAGACAGTAGCTGCCGGTCCCGCATGAGCTCAGCCCCCCTCTTTTTTTAAAGCTTTATACCCAAATCAGCACTTTTGAAACAGGAAGTGAAATAGAGGGATATGAGGCATGGCTAGAATGGGTGATCTGTTTGGTATTTTGAGCAAAACACTTCATAGACATGTTTTTTATATTTTTGTATATATCTGAGACCTATGCTATTGCCTAAAAATAGCATGATAGGTGACCTTTAAATAGGCTATAAGTGACTTTATATTAGTTAAGAAGAATTGTATTGGCCACAAATACTGCATTTAGATTACAAAGTGGTTCAAAAAAAGGCTTAGCAGCACATCCAACATCTATATACTCATTATGCATTTGTTTTCTTTAGCACCTGAAGTCACCACTGTGCCACCTTATATAATGTTGGGTGATAATACATTAACAATAGTAATGATTGAGTGCATAAAGTGACATAACGTGACCCTGAAGGTATGCGCAACATCTGCAGCAGTGAGAGAGATATCTGCAGAGAACGTCCACAGATATTTATCGACAGAGAACCAGTAGCAAACACAGATTAGGGTTCATTTAAACTGTGATAAGCATGCAGATTAAACAACCTCAATCAATGGAAAACAATAGGAGCCTTGTTCGGAGCCTTGCTCAAGGGCCCAGGAGGGGTCAAAAACAATTGCACTTAATTTTTTTATATATAATTGTATTGCACTATTAAATCATGTTATAATTATTTTTTATTCGTATATATTATTTTTATACCTAAAAAGATCAAACTCTCCTATAACCATAATTGTACAATTTAAAAACACAGAAATGGAAAAAGAAATAAGCAGAATTTAATGTTAATGACCTGACTTTTATACTTCCTTTTCATTATATTTAACTATTTTATCTAACTATATATATTTTAAATGAATACTAATCATTTTTCTTTAATTCATTTGTAACTTTCCCCATTATCACTCACCTTTATCACTTGGTCTTTCATCACCGCCGGTCCCACGAACAGCATAACGATTCCAGACACCACGGTCAGAACCCCTGCCACGATAAACCCAATCGTTATTTTGGATTTATTTAGAGCCATGATTACTAACAACGATCAAAGATTTTAAAAGTCAATTGAATGTCCTCTGCAGAGCCAGCAACATGCAGTATGAACGCAGGGTTTTAAAGTCTGGAGAGATGGAGGCAGAGGAGTGATGGCTGTTTATACTCTGAAAGACCCTCCCACACACACACACACACACACACACACCAACACACACACACACACACACACACACACACACACACACACACACACACACACACACACACACACACACACACACACACACACACACACCACACACATTGAGAGGCATGTTTGCGCTTCCCGTTCCCAAATTCATAAATTCATGCAGTCACATTTGAGTCAGATGACTTTTGTCACTTTGATTTGAAGTTTAACTGAAAAACAAATCATGTTGGCACGCACCCCGCCCTCTGGAGTATCAAAACTCAGGGGTTTAAAGATAAAACAACTATATGACTAAATTAATTTTGCACAGTAATATGCTTCTCATTTTATAATAACCTGCTGTTTTCAGATTTATGATTTGGGTTGTTTTTTTGGCATTTTCTGCTCCGGAAAACGTGTTAAATTCAATAATTTTTCAGAAATCTTTATGGAAGTGAACATCCAACGATGCACCCGACAGTGTCACATCACCAATACACCTGTGGTGAAATCTACCTTCCACTAATACTTAACTTGTGTACTTAAATACAGTTTTTAAGTGCTTTTTTAATTACATATTACTTTTTACGTAACTAGACTTTTCTGACGGACGTACTTTGGGCATTTCTAATTATAAAACATGAATAAGAGTAATTTAATTAGTAAGTAAGTAGTATAGACAAGTGGTGAATCTAACTAATACTTAACTTTTACAGTTTTTAAGTGCTTTTGTTTAAGTATGTACTTAATAACATTTCAGGGTTGAACGCTGATGGGATGAATGGTGTGATTAAACTCTTGTGAGAACATGTAACTTGGAATATGTAAGAACCTATTTTGAACATCTCTTCAGATTTGTTCCACAAAATATTTCAGCTGTGAAGAAAATGCAAGGTTAAATTGCATTAGAGCGATTGAGAAGATAAATTAAGGGTTTTATTGTGTAATATTGATAGTGTGGAGTGAGAGAAGTTGTAAGTAAAGTGTGTTCGGTGCATGGGAGGAATATCTGCGTGCTAAGGAGCAAAACAAAAAAGCAGTAAATTAAAAACCGCTGGAGATTATACTCAGGAAATGAGACAGGACATTCTGAAAAACACAATGCCTTAAACACCAACATTATCTCTCTGATGTGTCCTTTCAAGGAGACAAACTAAATCTACGTCAGTGAGTAAGTGCGTAAGAAGGTAGTTTAGTAAGTAAGTAAGTGATTTAGTCAGTAAGTAAGTAAGTTAGTAAGTAAGTGAGTTAGTCAGTAAGTGGTAAGTTAGTAGTAGGTTGGTGCGTAACATACTAAGTAAGTGAGGAAGTAATAAGTTAGTACGTAAGTAAGGAAGTAAGTAAGACAGTAGGTGAGTAAGTAAGTAAGTAAGTTAGTAAGTTAGTAAGTTAGTAAGTTAGTACGTTAGTAAGTTAGTAAGTAATAAGTAAGTTTAGTAAGACAGTAAGTAAGACAGTAGGTGTAAGTAAGTTAGTAAGTAAGTAGGTTAGTAAGTAAGTAAGTTAGTAAGTTAGTAGTTTAGTAAGTTAGTAAGTTAGTAAGTAGGTAAGTAAGTTAGTAAGACAGTAAGTAAGACAGTATGTTAGTAAGTAGTTAGTAAGTAAGTAGGTTAGTAATTAGTAAGACGTAGGTTAGTAAGTTAGTAAGTTACTAAGTTAGTAAGTTAGTAAGTAAGTAGGTAAGTAGACAGTAGGTGAGTAAGTAAGTAAGTAAGTAAGTTAGTAAGTTAGTAAGTTAGTAAGTAAGTAAGTTAAGACAGTAGGTAAGTAGGTAAGTTAGTAGTAGTAAGACTGTAGGTAAGTAGGTAAGTTAGTAAGTAAGTAAGTAAGTAAGTTAGTAGTAAGTAAGTAAGTTAGTAAGTTAGTAAGTTAGTAAGTTAGTAAGTTAGTAAGTTAGTAAGTAAGTAAGTTTAAGACAGTAGGTAAGTAGGTAAGTTAGTAAGTAAGTAAGTAATTAGTAAGTTAGTAAGACAGTAAGTAGACAGTAGGTGAGTAAGACAGTAGGTGAGTAAAGTAAGTATAAGTAATTAGTAAGTTAGTAGTAAGTAGTTAGTAAGTTAGTAAGTAAGTAGGTAAGTAAGACAGTAGGTGATATAAGTAAGTAATTAGTAAGTTAGTAAGTTTAAGTTAGTAAGTAAGTAGGTAAGACAGTAGGTGAGTAAGTAGTAAGTAATTAGTAAGTTAGTAAGTAAGTAGTAAGTAAGACAGTAGGTGAGTAGTAATTAAGTAATTAGTAAGTTAGTAAGTTAGTAAGTTAGTAAGTAAGTAGGTAAGACAGTAAGTAAGACAGTAGGTAAGTAAGTAGTTAGTAAGTTAGTAAGTAAGTAGTAAGTAAGACGTAGGTGAGTAAGTAAGTAAGTAAGTAAGTAATTAGTAAGTTAGTAAGTTAGTAAGTTAGTAAGTTAGTAAGTTAGTAAGTAAGTAGGTAAGACAGTAAGTAAGACAGTAGGTAAGTAAGTAAGTTAGTAAGTTAGTAAGTAAGTAGGTAAGACAGTAGGTGAGTAAGTAAGTAAGTAATTAGTAAGTTAGTAAGTAAGTAGGTAAGTAAGACAGTAGGTGAGTAAGTAAGTAAGTAAGTAATTAGTAAGTTAGTAAGTTAGTAAGTAGTAGGTAAGACAGTAAGTAAGACAGTAGGTAAGTAAGTAAGTTAGTAAGTTAGTAAGTTAGTAAGTAAGTAGGTAAGTAAGACAGTAGGTGAGTAAGTAAGTAAGTAAGTAATTAGTAAGTTAGTAAGTTAGTAAGTAAGTAGGTAAGACAGTAGTAGACAGTAGGTGAGTAAGTAAGTAAGTTAGTAAGTTAGTAAGTTAGTAAGTTAGTAAGTTAGTAAGTAAGACAGTAGGTTAGTAAGTAAGTTAGTAAGTAAGTAGGTTAGTAAGTTAGTAAGTTAGTAAGTTAGTAAGTAAGTAGGTAAGAGAGTAAGTAAGACAGTAGGTAAGTAAGTAAGCTAGTAAGTTAGTAAGTTAGTAAGTAAGTAGGTAAGTAAGACAGTAGTGAGTAAGTAAGTAAGTAAGTAATTAGTAAGTTAGTAATAAGACAGTAGGTGAGTAAGTAAGTAAGTTAGTAAGTTAGTAAGTTAGTAAGTTAGTAAGTTAGTAGTAAGACAGTAGGTTAGTAAGTAAGTTGTAAGTAAGTAGGTTAGTAAGTAAGACAGTAGGTTAGTAAGTTAGTAAGTTAGTAAGTTAGTAAGTAAGTAGGTAAGTAAGTTAGTAAACAGACAGTAGGTTAGTAAGTTAGTAAGTTAGTAAGTAAGTAGGTAAGTAAGTTAGTAAGACAGTAGGTTAGTAAGTTAGTAAGTTAGTAAGTTAGTAGTTAGTAAGTAAGTAGGTAAGTAAGTTAGTAAGACAGTAGGTAAGTAAGACAGTTAGGTAAGACAGTAAGTAAGACAGTAGGTAAGTAAGTAAGTTAGTAAGTTAGTAAGTAAGTAGGTAAGTAAGACAGTAGGTGAGTAAGTAGTAAGTAAGTAAGTAATTAGTAAGTTAGTAAGTTAGTAAGTTAGTAAGTTAGTAGTTAGTAAGTAAGTAGGTAAGACAGTAAGTAAGACAGTAGGTAGTAAGTAAGTTAGTAAGTTAGTAAGTAAGTAGGTAAGACGTAGGTGAGTAAGTAAGTAAGTAATTAGTAAGTTAGTAAGTAAGTAGGTAAGTAAGTAAGAAGACGTAGGTGAGTAAGTAAGTAAGTAAGTAATTAGTAAGTTAGTAAGTTAGTAAGTAGTAAGTAAGTAGGTAAGACAGTAAGTAAGACAGTAGGTAAGTAAGTAAGTTAGTAAGTTAGTAAGTTAGTAAGTAAGTAGGTAAGTAAGACAGTAGGTGAGTAAGTAAGTAAGTAAGTAATTAGTAAGTTAGTAAGTTAGTAAGTTAGTAAGTTAGTAAGTAAGTAGGTAAGACAGTAAGTAAGACAGTAGGTAAGTAGTAAGTTAGTAAGTTAGTAAGTAAGTAGGTAAGTAGACAGTAGGTGAGTAGTAAGTAAGTAAGTAATTAGTAAGTTAGTAAGTTAGTAAGTAGGTAAGACAGTAAGTAATACAGTAGGTGAGTAAGTAAGTAAGTTAGTAAGTTAGTAAGTAGTAAGTTAGTAAGTTAGTAAGTAAGACAGTAGTTAGTAAGTAAGTTAGTATAGTAGGTTAGTAGTAAGACAGTAGGTTAGTAAGTTAGTAAGTTAGTAAGTTAGTAAGTAAGTAGGTAAGTAGTTAGTAAGACAGTAGGTTAGTAATTAGTAAGTTAGTAAGTTAGTAAGTAAGTAGGTAAGTAAGTTAGTAAGACAGTAGTTTAGTAAGTTAGTAAGTTAGTAAGTTAGTAATGTAAGTTAGTAGTTAGTAAGTAAGTAGGTAAGTAAGTTAGTAGACAGTAGGTAAGTAAGACAGTAGGTGTAAGTAAGTAAGTAAGTTAGTAAGTTAGTAAGTCAGTAAGTTAGTAAGTAAGTAGGTAAGTAAGACAGTAGGTGAGTAAGTAAGTAAGTAAGTAATTAGTAGTTAGTAAGTTAGTAAGTTAGTAAGTTAGTAAGTTAGTAAGTTAGTAAGTTAGTAGTAAGTAGGTAAGACAGTAAGTAAGACAGTAGGTTAGTAAGTAAGTTAGTAAGTAAGTAGGTTAGTAAGTTAGTAAGACAGCAGGTTGTAAGTTCGTAAGTTAGTAAGTTAGTAAGTAAGTAGGTAAGTAAGTTAGTAAGACAGTAGGTAAGTAAGACAGTAGGTGAGTTAAGTAAGTAAGTTACTAAGTTAGTAAGTTAGTAAGTTAGTAAGTAAGTAGGTAAGTAAGTTAGTAAGACAGTAGGTAAGTAAGACAGTAGGTGAGTAAGTAAGTAAGTTAGTATTAGTAAGTTAGTAGTTAGTAAGTTAGTAAGTTAGTAAGTTAGTAAGTTAGTAAGTTAGTAAGTAATAGGTAAGACAGTAAGTAGACAGTAGGTGAGTAAGTAAGTAAGTTAGTAAGTAAGTAGGTAAGTAGGTAAGTTAGTAAGTAAGTAGGTAAGTAGGTAAGTTAGTAAGTAAGTAGGTAAGTAAGACAGTAGGTGAGTAAGTAAGTAAGTAAGTTAGTAAGTTAGTAAGTTAGTAAGTAAGTAGGTAAGACAGTAAGTTAGTAAGTTAGTGAGTTAGTAAGTAAGTAGTAAGACAGTAAGTAGACAGTAGGTGAGTAAGTAAGTAAGTTAGTAGTAAGTAGGTAAGTAGGTAAGTTAGTAAGTAAGTAGTAAGTAAGTTAGTAGTAAGTAGGTAAGTAAGTTAGTAAGTAAGTAAGTAAGTAGGTAAGTAAGTAAGTTAGTAAGTAGTATGTAGTAGGTAAGTTAGTAAGTAAGTAGGTAAGTAAGACAGTAGGTGAGTAAGTAAGTAAGTAAGTAATTAGTAAGTTAGTAAGTTAGTAAGTAAGTAGGTACAGTAAGTTAGTAAGCAGGTAAGTAAGTAAGTAAGTTAGTAAGTAATAGGTAAGTAGGTAAGTTAGTAAGTAAGTAAGTTAGTAAGTAAGTAAGTAAGTAAGTTAGTAAGTAAGTGTAAGTAGGTAAGTAGTAAGTAGTAAGTAAGTAGGTAAGTAAGACAGTAGGTGAGTAAGTAAGTTAGAATTAGTAAGTAAGTAAGTTAGTAAGTTAGTAAGTAAGTAAGTTAGTAAGTTAGTAAGTTAGTAAGTTAGTAAGTAAGTAAGTTAGTAAGTTAGTAAGGTAGTAAGTAAGTTAGTAAGTTTGTAAGTTAGTAAGTAAGTAGGTAAGACAGTAAGTTAGTAATCAGGTAAGTAAGTAAGTAAGTTAGTAAGTAAGTAGGTAAGTAGGTAAGTTAGTAAGTAAGTAGGTAAGTAAGTAAGTTAGTAAGCAGTAAGTAAGTAAGTAAGTTAGTAAGTAAGTAGGTATAGGTAAGTTAGTAAGTAAGTAGGTAAGTAAGACAGTAGGTGAGTAAGTAAGTAAGTTAGTAAGTAAGTAGGTAAGTAGGTAAGTTAGTAAGTTAAGTAGGTAAGTAGGTAGTAGTATTAAGTAGGTAAGTAGGTAAGTTAGTAAGTAAGTAGGTAATTAACAGTAGGTGAGTAAGTAAGTAAGTTCGTAAGTAAGTAGGTAAGTAGTAAGTTAGTAAGTAAGTAGGTAAGGTAAGTTAGTAAGTAAGTAGGTAAGTAAGACAGTAGGTGAGTAAGTAAGTAAGTAATTGTAAGTTAGTAAGTTGTAAGTAAGTAAGTAAGTAATTAGTAAGTTAGTAAGTTGTAAGTAAGTAGGTAAGACAGTAAGTTAGTAAGCAGGTAAGTAAGTAAGTAAGTTAGTAAGTAATAGGTAGTAGGTAAGTTAGTAAGTAAGTAAGTAAGTTAGTAAGTAAGTAAGTAAGTTAGTAAGTAAGTATAAGTAGGTAAGTAGGTAAGTTAGTAAGTAAGTAGGTAAGTAAGACAGTAGGTGAGTAAGTAATTAGTAAGTTTAGTAAGTAAGTAAGTTAGTAAGTTAGTAAGTAAGTAAGTTAGTAAGTTAGTAGTTAGTAAGTTAGTAAGTAAGTAAGTTAGTAAGTAGTAAGGTAGTAAGTAAGTTAGTAAGTTAGTAAGTTAGTAAGTAAGTAGGTAAGACAGTAGTTAGTAAGCAGGTAAGTAAGTAAGTAAGTTAGTAAGTAAGTAGGTAAGTAGGTAAGTTATTAAGTAAGTAGGTAAGTAAGTAAGTTAGTAAGCAGGTAAGTAAGTAAGTAAGTTAGTAAGTAAGTAGGTAAGTAGGTAAGTAGTAAGTAAGTAGGTAAGTAAGACAGTAGGTGAGTAAGTAAGTAAGTTAGTAAGTAAGTAGGTAAGTAGGTAAGTTAGTAAGTAAGTAGGTAAGTATGTAAGTTAGTAAGTAAGTAGGTAGTAGGTAAGTTAGTAAGTAAGTAGGTAATTAAGACAGTAGTGAGTAAGTAAGTAATTCGTAAGTAAGTAGGTAAGTAGGTAAGTTAGTAAGTAAGTAGGTAAGTAGGTAAGTTAGTAAGTAAGTAGGTAAGTAAGACAGTAGGTAGTAAGTAAGTAATTAGTAGTTAGTAAGTTAGTAAGTAAGTAAGTAAGTAAGTAATTAGTAAGTTAGTAAGTTAGTAAGTTAGTAAGTTCGTAAGTAAGTAGACAGTAGGTGAGTAAGTAAGTAAGTAATTAGTAAGTTAGTAAGTTAGTAAGTTAGTAAGTTAGTTAGTAAGTTAGTAAGTTAGTAATAAGCAGACAGTAAGTAAGTTATTAAGCAAGTAAGTTAACAAGTGAGTAAGTAAAAAAGGAAGTAAGTTATCTGATACAAGTTCAATGCTACTTGTGTACTTTTACTAGGGCTGATTTTGACTGCAGGACTTTAGTATTTTTAGTATTTTTTAATGTTTTTTGCTTCGGTAAAAGATCTGAGAAGAGTTACGTATTTGTACGAGGCGATTCTGTAATACTGTAGTACTACATCACGCCATCATGCTGGCTTCTGATTGGCTGCTGCCTGATAACGAGGTCTGAACGTCATCTGAAGCCTCTCTGTTGAATGAATGAAAGGAAGAATGGATGAAGTGAAGCTTAATGTCCTCCACATCTTTATGGATCTGGTGCATTTAGGAGATGAAGAGCTCCTCTCTTAGCGAGCGTACACATGATCACTCTGCAGGAAATAAAACACTCGGGCCTCAGAGCAGAGACACCGCAGAAACTCATCTGACTGCACGCTGAAATCTGTCCTCTTCTAAGAGACAGACTGTGCCTCTGCGTCTCCACCTGCTGCTCTGAAATCTGTCCTCTTCTAAGAGACAGACTGTGCCTCTGCGTCTATAACCTGCTGCTCTGAGATCTGTCCTCTTCTAAGAGACAGACTGTGCCTCTGCGTCTATAACCTGATGCTCTGAGATCTGTCCTCTTCTAAGAGACAGACTCTGCGTCTATAACCTGCTGCTCTGAGATCTGTCCTCTTCTAAGAGACAGACTGTGCCTCTGCGTCTATAACCTGATGCTCTGAGATCTGTCCTCTTCTAAGAGACAGACTGTGCCTCTGCGTCTCCAACCTGCTGCTCTGAAATCTGTCCTCTTCTAAGAGACAGACTGTGCCTCTGCGTCTATAACCTGATGCTCTGAGATCTGTCCTCTTCTAAGAGCAGACTGTGCCTCTGCGTCTCCAACCTGCTGCTCTGAGATCTGTCCTCTTCTAAGAGACAGACTGTGCCTCTGCGTCTATAACCTGATGCTCTGAGATCTGTCCTCTTCTAAGAGACAGACTGTGCCTCTGCGTCTATAACCTGCTGCTCTGAGATCTGTCCTCTTCTAAGAGACAGACTGTGCCTCTGCGTCTATAACCTGCTGCTCTGAGATCTGTCCTCTTCTAAGAGACAGACTGTGCCTCTGCGTCTATAACCTGCTGCTCTGAGATCTGTCCTCTTCTAAGAGACAGACTGTGCCTCTGCGTCTATATCCTGCTGCTCTGAGATCTGTCCTCTTCTAAGAGACAGACTGTGCCTCTGCGTCTATAACCTGATGCTCTGAAATCTTGCTTCCTAAACGCTGAGGCTGCATTCAATATAAGGAAGTGTAATCAGAAAGCACATCATGTGAACCCCTTCTGATTCGGAGCTATTTGTGTCACTGGCATCATTATTTAGTCACTCACTTTCCCACTTAGTTATCTGGGCATACTTGCAAACTCACTTACTTACTCTCTCTAGGTCGTCCTCAGGCGAGCCTCCATCGTCGCTTCCAGTCATCCCGGTTCTCCGTATATAGGATTTTGGGATGACTTTGTTCTTCATGGTTGGCTTTACTATGCTGATTAAGGACTGGGGGGCGCAACTCCTCTCAGTCCTGGTTTTTAGTTCAGAGTGTCCTTCCATGGCTATGAGCCCCATCTGCCCAGGGAGCAGTGTAGGGAACGGTGCCTTGCTCAGGGACACCTCAGTAGCACTTGGTTTTGCCGGGACTTGAACTGTTGACCTTCCAGTTGCCAAGCCAACTCCCTATCAACTTTGCCACCACCGCCCCAGCTACTTGCTTACTTAATGCTTGGTTGCTTACCCACTTGCTAGATTACTTGCTTACTTACTTTCTTACCTACGTACTTACTTACTTAATGACTTACTTGCTAACTTTATTATTTACTTACAGTCCTAACTTACTCACTTGTCCAATTACTAATGTACTTACTCACCTAGTTACTTACTTACTTACTTACTTACTTACTTATTGACCTACATACTTACTTACTTACTTACTTATTGACCAACATACTTACTTACTTAATTACTTACTTATTGACCTACATACTTACTACTTAATTACTTACTTTTGACCTACATACTTACTTACTTAATTACTTACTTATTGACCTACATACTTACTTACTTAATTACTTACTTATTGACCTACATACTTACTTACTTAATTACTTACTTATTGACCTACATACTTACTTACTTACTTATTGACCTACTTACTTACTTACAATGTGTCTGGACTAGATCACAGCTTTGTACTTGACTTTGATTTCCCCGTGTTGTCAAATTGAACCCCATTGAAGTCTGACTGCTGCAGGAAATGTGAAGCCTTGCTGTGGGAGAATATAAATGCCAAAAAGGAATCAGCTGATTATTTCTTACAGATAACATAATGTTCTGTTTTCTATGAGGATGCTTGAAATCTGAAACAAGTTATAAGTCAAATTAGGGATCCGTGTCAAACTGATGATTGGCTTCAGTTTCCTCGCAGCGTTTTAAAACAATGCGCTTCCTGTCTGCACATTAAAGCATTGAAGCATTTTCACTGTTTTTAACATGTCAAGCATTACAGTCAAAAGATGAGATTTTCGACTTGACATCACGTGTCACATGAAAACACTCTGATTCAAGTGTGTGTGAGTGTGTGTGTGTGTGTGTGTGGTGTGTGTGTGTGTGTGTGTGTGTGTGGTGTGTGTGTGTGTGTGTGTGTGTGTGTGTGTGTGTGTGTGTGTGTGTGTGTGTGTGTGTGTTGTGTGTGTGTGTGTGTGTGTGGTATTGATCCTGCCCTGACTGGGGATGGAGACAACAACAGAGAGTAAAATAACACACTGTGAAAATACATGCAATCAAAAGCTTAAAAAGTATGTGTGTACTTCTAGGACCGTGTACTTAAAGCGTGATAAGTATTACAGTGTGCAATAAAGTGGCAACAATAGAAGTGCGTGACAATACACAACGAGATGTTGAAAGACAGAAGAGGAAGCAGAACATCAGACATCATCAAAACTAAATGAAAAACAACCCTCAAAAAGAGGAAAACTACCAGATAGATGGTGTTTTTTTCATGATCTTTGACTGCTGTATCAGAGGCGTGTGGCGCAGTGGCCTTGTGCGTTGGTGTTCTGATCAGGGGGTCACTGGTTCAAACCCCACTGCAGTCAACATGTCGTTATGTCCCTGAACACTTCACCCCAAATGCTCCTGTGGGGATTGTCCACAGTATTGAGTATGTAAGTCGCTTTGGATAAAAGCGTCTAACATGTAACATGTCATGTAATGTAATCAGTAGAATATCAACCTATAAACCCACTTCTTAAATTTGAATATTGTAAATTGTGCACCTTTTTATCTGTCCTTAACATGCTCTGAATAAAAGATGCTGATTGTGTTAATAACGCATTTTAAGAGCTTACTAAAGAGATACTTAGAGAACATTTGTAAAGCTTTTTACTCCTTTAATTGTAAATACTGCACTGGCAACATGTTACCACTAGAGGTCATTACATGCATTAATGGAGGATATTTCTCTGCTTTTTCAATTTTTCTATACTTTATATTATTTTTGTATTAGTATTATTATTACATTTTATTCAATCAATTAGCAAACTGAAAACCAATCGATAAGGTGTTCCTAACCTCCTCCTACCTGTTCCTCAGATGTCCTCAGATGAGTGTTAGTTCCACCTGTCAGAGGGTGTGTGTGTGTGTGTGTGTGTGTGTGTGTGTGTGTGTGTGTGTGTGTGTGGTGTGTGTGTGTGTGTGTGTGTGTGTGTGTGTGTGTGTGTGTGTGTGTGTGTGTGTGTGTGTGTGTGTGTGTCATTCATTAGACAGACAGCAGGCAGCGCAGGTTGAACAGCCTCAGAGCAGACACTCAACAAACTGGACACTTTTTCTACCGACTGCACACTGCGATGACTCTTTATTAATATCTCATTAATACTCAGAGGATCATAAGCTGTGGGTCTGAGGGGACACACACACACACCGGGACAGCTTCAGCAACACACACACACTTACACACACACACACATGGAGATTGAAAGCATGGTGGCAAACAGCGCGCTCATTAAAGCCAGAGAAGGTAAGAGACACTGCTTTAGAAACCAAATGGTGCAAAATAAACTGTATTATTGTTGTTATTATTGGCTGCTATTTGACTACTTTGACATGTTCCCTTGCTTCCTTATCATGGTACATCTTATTTTGTACCATTGTCATGCACCTAATCGGGCTAATCACCTCTTTCTATATTATTAAATTCTGCTATTTCTTATTTTTGCCTCTAATTATGTACTTTTGGACTTTAATACACACGTTGACCTCTTTATTTAATATGTACACTACTTTTATGATGCTATATCTTATTTTCCTCATGGTTGTGTACTTTTTCAATTATTTAATAAGGGTTTTCCACTTTATTTCACATTTTTACTTACATTTTTAATGCTAAATCTTATGTTTTGCTCTAATTATGTACTTATTTATTTATTAAAAGTGCATTTCCTCTTTTTACTTAATTTTTAATGCTAAATATACTTTTTTTCCGGATAATTAATCCAATTGCTTTTTTTTATTACCAATATTGCATAATGTTTCTGATACACATTGTGCTCTGCCTGCGTGAGGACCCAGGTGTTGGGTGAACTGAGGACGTCCTAAACATCACGGTTACAAGTGATCTCATGCATCTCCAAGGCTCTCTTGATTTATTATTTCTGTTGTTATTATATATTTATTTATTTTTATGTATAATACTATTAACTGATTTTTATTGTACTATTATTATTTAAAAAATATACATTATTATTATTATATTATTATATTATTAAAGTGCAAGTACAGTAGTTACTTTCCTGACCCCTTCTCTCCTCATCCAAATCATTACTTAAAAAACGGAGGTTGGAGAAGTACGCTGATGTTGTACTTGAGTAAAAGTAGAAGTACTCAGATCTTGTACTTGAGTAAAAGTAGAAGTACTCAGATCTTGTACTTGAGTAAAAGTAGAAGTACTCAGATCTTGTACTTGAGTAAAAGTAGAAGTACTCAGATCTTGTACTTGAGTAAAAGTAGAAGTCTCAGATCTTGTAGTAAAAGTAGAAGTACTCAGATCTTGTAGTAAAAGTAGAAGTACTCAGATCTTGTACTTGAGTAAAAGTAGAAGTACTCAGATCTTGTAGTAAAAGTAGAAGTACTCAGATCTTGTAGTAAAAGTAGAAGTACTCAGATCTTGTACTTGAGTAAAAGTAGAAGTACTCAGATCTTGTAGAGTAAAAGTAGAAGTACTCAGATCTTGTAGTAAAAGTAGAAGTACTCAGATCTTGTTGAGTAAAGTAGAAGTACTCAGATCTTGTACTTGAGTAAAAGTAGAAGTACTCAGATCTTGTAGTAAAAGTAGAAGTACTCAGATCTTGTACTTGAGTAAAAGTAGAAGTACTCAGATCTTGTAGTAAAAGTAGAAGTACTCAGATCTTGTAGTAAAAGTAGAAGTACTCAGATCTTGTACTTGAGTAAAAGTAGAAGTACTCAGATCTTGTACTTGAGTAAAAGTAGAAGTACTCAGATCTTGTAGTAAAAGTAGAAGTACTCAGATCTTGTACTTGAGTAAAAGTAGAAGTACTCAGATCTTGTAGTAAAAGTAGAAGTACTCAGATCTTGTACTTGAGTAATGCTGTCCTTCAGGCTCCGCTCTATAAATACCTCTCTCTCAGTGAAACCAGACGGGCTGCATGTACCTGTCTCTCAAAGTGAGACGTGTCACTCTGCTCAGGTGTTTTCTTTACAACATGCGCCTGGAATAGCATCACATGTAATACCTGAGTTATGTATTTACTAAGTATGTTGCATGCAGTGGTTGAATGTAACATTTACTTAAGTATTGTGCATCCTTCTTGGGGTTAGGGTAAAAACGCTTTTGAAACGTCATTAAGAGGAAGAATGTGGAGCAAATGTTGTATACTTTGTGTACTACTGAGTAAATTAGCAGTATATACACGTTGTTTGTTTAAAAAGTGTAAAATAAATGGAGTGACAGGTACAAATTATATCCCCTGAGATGAAGTATACATAATGTAGTGAATAAACAATGTGGTGCAAATGTTGTATACTTTGTGTACTACTGAGTATATTAGCAGTATATAAACACAACATACAGTATATGCAGTATAATAAAAGTTACATAATACTCTACATCAGGGGAAATATTGTACTTTTTACTACCTTTATGTTACATAATTAAAATGTTATGTTTACATGATATAAAAACTGCAATTTCTTAATTAGTACTCAAAGTGAAGAACGTTTACTCCACCTTCTTCTACTTATATGTCATTTCTAATGATAAAATACACACAATTCAGTGCAATATAGTATTTAATATAACTACAAAATGACCCTACAAGAAATTCTGACTGGATTGTTGCTTTTTGGGGCTTTTATTTTGAAAAAACAAGCTCGCCCTGATCTTCCTGTAAGGATAGAGATACTTCTGGGGCTTTTATTTTGAAAAACATGCATCCTCTGTGCTTCCTTAAGGATAGAGATACTTCTGGGGCTTTTATTTTGAAAAACATGCATCCTCCTGTGCTTCCTTAAGGATAGAGATACTTCTGGGGCTTTTATTTTGAAAAACATGCATCCTCCTGTGCTTCCTAAGGATAGAGATACTTCTGGGGCTTTTATTTTGAAAAACATGCATCCTCCTGTGCTTCCTGTAAGGATAGAGATACTTCTGGGGCTTTTATTTGAAAAACATGCATCCTCCTGTGCTTCCTGAAGGATAGAGATACTTCTGGGGCTTTTATTTGAAAAACATGCATCCGCCTGTGCTTCCTGTAAGGATTGTCTTACTCTACGGGCTTTTATTTAGAAAAAATTGGTTGCAATGATTATCTGACGCTTTTATTTTGAAAAACATGCATCCATGTGCTCACTGTAAGTATATGGTTTCTCAAAGAAGCTTATAGTATTTAAAATAACACTTTTATTAAAGCCTTTTGGAGTTAAAATACTTCGACTTAAGTGGGATTTCACACTCAGGCTGTTAATAGGGTATTTTAGACTGTGGTAAAAGTAAAATCTGAGTACTTTTTCCACCTCTAGTTGAAGTGTTACAGGAGCCTTGGACTTCAGGTGTTCTTTGTTAACAACTAGTGTGTTGATGACGGTAAAACTTTTGTGTCTTTTTTAATTAAATCATGATTTCTCTGCAGGAGGGAGTCGAGGCCGGAGCTACAAATGGAAAGAGATGCTGCGCTTCAATCACATCAGCCAGTGCAAGGACCAGGCCTCCAGCATAGTGTGTGGTGTGTGTGTGTGTGTGTGTGTGTGTGTGTGTGTGTGTGTGTGTTGTGTGTGTGTGTGTGTGTGTGTGTGTGTGTGTGTGTGTGTGTGTGTGTGTGTGTGTGTGTGTGTGTGTGTGTGTGTGTGATCTCACATCATGTGTTCCCCCCCCCCTCAGAGAGAGAGTACTACAGTCTGTGTGTGAAGCAGCCGATCGGAAAGAACCTCTTTCAGCTTTTCTGTCGCAGTCATCCTGATCTGCAGAACTACATCTCCATGCTGGACGCTCTGGCAAGTATTCACAACATCAAGGTGGAAGTCAATGGTTCTCTGGATGTGTTTTTGGTTGTTCGCCTGAAATAAAGTCTGAGGTTCAAACACAAGCGGAAGAGATTGTAATTCTACGTCTGCTAACAAGTGTCTAAATGTGACGACTGAACGCCATCACGTTTAAAACTCTGTTTATCGTGCATGTTGTCCTTTTTGCAAATTGATTTAGCTTATATTTAATTTGGGTGTTAGAGAAAGAACACAATGCAGGAATAAAGTAGAACAAATATATATTAAAGGTCCATGTCATGGCCATTTCTACTGATCATAATTCCATTGTTGAGGTCTACTAGAATACATTTATATTGTGCAATGTTCCAAACTCACATTGGTTTCTCAAACAGCATCTCTGTATAGCATGTGTATTCACTCTCTGTCCTAAACGGCTTGATGGAGCTCCTGCCCCCCCCCCCCCTCCCTGTGAGCCCAGTGGCCGTCTGCGAGACAGCGAGACACAGCGAAACCCAGCCCGAAACACACACACACACCCGCAGCCTGGCTGGGAGTTTGTGTGTGTGCCCAGGCTGAGTTCCGCGGTGTCTCGCTGTCTCTCCGACCCCACACCAGTGAGCCAGCTCACAGTGTCCCGCTCCTCGCAGCAGTGAGCCTCGCAACGTCCCGCCGAGTGTGTGTGTGTGAGGAAGTCCGCGGATTGGTCCAAACGTAACGGCTCCGCGGACGTAACGTAACGGCTCCGCGGATTGGTCAATTTGATTTGATTTGGACCAATCTGCGAGCCGTTGCGTTACGTTACGGAAAAAGAGAAATGTCCAACGAGGCGTTCTGGGGCAGCATAGAGAGGTCTTTCTGTGTTAGAGTTTTACTCGCTACAGGGTGTACTTTGAGGGTTTGTGACTCTGCAGACCGTTTACATGCAGAAAAACCTTCATAACACACAAGGGGACGGGTAATAACCAGAAAAGCATGACATGGGACCTTTAAAGTCTAAATTATTTGCGTGATACTCATAGGAGTGTTATTAAAATGTGCCGTGCAGGAAAAGTGTTCTGAGAGTCTGTAGTGTGAATTTAAAAAAGGCCATTAAGCATTAATACGTTTATGGTTACGAAGAGGTGACAGATTCATCTCTGGAGATTATAAATCGGACAGCAGTGTCACAGAAATGCTCAATGTACCAACAGTATCAAGTATCATTGCATTTATCCGAGCTTTAAAAACATGCAGTGGAACCAAATCGCTCAGTTTCAAATCTTTTTGCAGACTGTTCCAAGCAAGAGGAGCTGCGCACATAAAAGCTTTCTTACCTACGTCAGTCCTTGCACTTGGCACATGTAACAAAACCACGTCATGTGATCTCAGGCAATAGCTACCTGCACCTCTCTGTGTGATCAGAGAGCAGATGCTAATATGCTCAAAACTGTTGAACAGGTGGAATTGAGTGGGATCGGCTAGTCTTCTTCTTCTTCAAGATTGTCCATCAAATCTGCAACCCTTGATGCATTGATTAAAGCCCGTGAGAAGTATGACACGCAGAGCTAACTCCTTGAAGTTCCAGAGAATATCTGCTTTCAGTGACGCCGCAAATACTCATTTTCTACCAGAACAATCAAAGATTAGATCAGATAAGATAACATGGAATTTGATTTATCCCCGTGGCGTTTAGAGAGGGGAACAAGCTGCTACAAGAAGCTGTTATCGCTGAGTCTGTGGAGGGCTTCAGGGATAGTTTAATAGACATTTAACTAAGATTATTCACCCCCAACTGAGCACGATACCTCTGGGTTTTGCTCGGTATTAATCCAGAGATCCAGACGGAGAAGTATTCTATGTAACACAAAGATGGCTGCAATGTGGAACAGATTCCTATCAAAGATACAGCTTTATATATTTTAAAACCTGGTATACGAAACTCAACATTTGTCCTCATTTTAGGGTCATTACTCATTTAAAAACAATCTGACGAAATGACGTTTAAAGTGTGTGACAGGCGTTCCTTATCACTCAGATTTATGATGAAACAGAAACGTTGGCAGATCACCAACAATCCGAGGAAGAAAGAGACGGAAAAATGTATAAATAAGTAACTGAAAAGACGTCATGGGTGTTGTGGGTTTGTCAAAGTAATTACACGGTACACTGGATTTAATTACACAGTTTATAATCTCAACTTTAGATCATACTGGAGGAATGATTCTACTTTAAAGAGTCCTCTCCTGCTGATGTTCAGGTGTATATCAGTATGTAATGTCTCTACTTTAAAGAGTCCTCTCCTGCTGATGTTCAGGTGTATATCAGTATGTATGTCTCTACTTTAAAGAGTCCTCTCCTGCTGATGTTGTTCAGGTGTATATCAGTATGTAGTGTCTCTACTTTAAAGAGTCCTCTCCTGCTGATGTTCAGGTGTATATCAGTAAGTAGTGTCTCTACTTTAAAGAGTCCTCTCCTGCTGATGTTCAGGTGTATATCAGTATGTAGTGTCTCTACTTTAAAGAGTCCTCTCCTGCTGATGTTCAGGTGTATATCAGTATGTAGTGTCTCTACTTTAAAGAGTCCTCTCCTGCTGATGTTCAGGTGTATATCAGTATATAGTGTCTCTACTTTAAAGAGTCCTCTCCTGCTGATGTTCAGGTGTATATCAGTATGTAGTGTCTCTACTTTAAAGAGTCCTCTCCTGCTGATGTTCAGGTGTATATCAGTATGTAGTGTCTCTACTTTAAAGAGTCCTCTCCTGCTGATGTTCAGGTGTATATCAGTATGTAGTGTCTCTACTTTAAAGAGTCCTCTCCTGCTGATGTTCAGGTGTATATCAGTATGTAGTGTCTCTACTTTAAAGAGTCCTCTCCTGCTGATGTTCAGGTGTATATCATTATGTAAGTGCTCTACTTTAAAGAGTCCTCTCCTGCTGATATTCAGTGTATATCAGTATGTAGTGTCTTTACTTTAAAGAGTCCTCTCCTGCTGATGTCCAGGTGTATATCAGTAAGTAGTGTCTCTACTTTAAAGAGTCCTCTCCTGCTGATGTTCAGTGTATATCAGTATGTAGTGTCTCTACTTTAAAGAGTCCTCTCCTGCTGATGTTCAGGTGTATATCAGTATGTAGTGCCTCTACTTTAAAGAGTCCTCTCCTGCTGATGTTCAGGTGTATATCAGTAAGTAGTGTCTCTACTTTAAAGAGTCCTCTCCTGCTGATGTTCAGGTGTATATCAGTATGTAGTGTCTCTACTTTAAAGAGTCCTCTCCTGCTGATGTCAGGTGTATATCAGTAAGTAGTGTCTCTACTTTAAAGAGTCCTCTCCTGCTGATGTTCAGGTGTATATCAGTATGTAATGTCTCTACTTTAAAGAGTCCTCTCCTGCTGATGTTCAGGTGTATATCAGTATGTAGTGTCTCTACTTTAAAGAGTCCTCTCCTGCTGATGTTCAGGTGTATATCAGTATGTAGTGTCTCTACTTTAAAGAGTCCTCTCCTGCTGATGTTCAGGTGTATATCAGTATGTAGTGTCTCTACTTTAAAGAGTCCTCTCCTGCTGATGTTCAGGTGTATATCAGGTAGTGTCTCTACTTTAAAGAGTCTGTGTAGTGTGTTATTCACTCTTCTGTTTCTTCTTCTTCATTTATTTTAGGACGCCTTCGAGATGAAGTCAGACGAAGAGAGGAAAGATTACGGCGTCAGCATCATCCAGAGATTCCTCATGAGAAAGTCTGGAAACTGCACACCAATACAAACATCTTTACAACAAATAACGTTAAAATAAATAGATCAAAAAAGGAAATATTAAAATATGAAATATGTGTTAAAAAATAATATATATATATAAACAATAAAAATGTATAAATATAAAATAAAGGGAAATGTCTTCTTGGACCCTTATTTGCTTTTTGCATCCTAGCTCTTGTTTATAGTATATACACACACACACACACACACACACACACACACACACACACACACACACACACACACCGTTCAGTTCTAATGTCAACAACACTGTGTGCACTAGCTATAAATTCCTGGCATTTAAAAGCCATTCTTACTCATTCATCCCACAGGCCATAAAACGATTAACACCTGAACTTTTAAAGAACATCCATAAACATTCATCTGTTTGCATTTAGCAAAATATTGATTTAATATATCATTCTGTGACTTCCGTTTGTCATTGCCATATCTACACTGTACTGTAGCTCACATGCACATGACAGCCGTGAA
>JAAOOA010002322.1:0-2500 GCA_012861695.1 Trematomus loennbergii | reverse complement strand
AAAACGCTCCGTTGCTCTTTCTGTTGACTCGGAGCCACTTTCTGTTTTTAAATAAATCAGTGTCGACAAAATGCTGTGTTTCTTTTTCAAGGCGGCCAATCACCAAATACACGTTCAGACAGTACAGAGTGCTGGGGAAGGGAGGCTTTGGAGAGGTAATGTCACGGATACAATTATGTAATGCTTATGTTAGTCAAGTTTGCAATTAAAGATATTTTAAAATGTAAAAAGTGAGAAAAATAAATAAATAATAATAACATTTAAAGCAAATTAAAATATAATCAAATATAAATTAAAATAAATCTAAATATAATAAAATATAATATAATAAAATATCAAATAAAATAAAAATAAAAATATAATAAAATATCAAATAAAATAAATTGAAATATAATAACTTTATCTGTAACTTTAAAACTGATCTTGAATGAAATGCTCCATAAACATTAATTATTGAACTACACCTTGATATGTCTCAGGTGTGGGCGTGTCAGGTTCGAGCCACTGGGATGATGTACGCCTGCAAGAAGCTGGAGAAAACTCACGTGAAGAAGAGGAGGGGGAAGCCATGGCTCTGAACGAGAAGCAGATCCTGGAGGCGCTGGACAGCAGATTCGTGGTGAGAAAATACATCTTAAACTCCCTCTATTCAACCCTTCAGCTAATCAGTGTTTTAAAATGCGTTCAAGATGTTTGTGCTGATAAATAACACCACAGGTAAGAGGAAACAGGTAAGAGTATTTTAGATTTGCAGGTCAACTGTCCCTTAAAAGTCTAAGTCTGGTGATATTGATTGTATCTGCCAGCTGTTAACTGCTCTCCATTAACAGTTGGATTGAATCATACCTCACTGATAGGCGTCAGCATGTTATCCTCAATAATCGACTCTCTCCAGCTCTAGACTTAAGCACCGGAGTACCACAAGGCTCCATACTTGGTCCACTTCTTTTTACCTTATATATGAATGACCTGCCATCTGTGTGTCCTGATGTGGAAACACAGCTACATGCCGATGACACCGTGATATATGTGTTTTAGCTCTGAGCCCAGGATTAGCCTAACAGAGTCCAGGAAGCTTATTTACAAGTTAACAGCGTTTAATAAAACAATGATACAATGGGTGCGTTTCACTTCTCTTATTTTTCATTTCCTCGCTCCTCGGGCTCGGTATCACCGGAAGTT
This sequence comes from Trematomus loennbergii, assembly GCA_012861695.1. NCBI lineage: Eukaryota > Metazoa > Chordata > Actinopteri > Perciformes > Nototheniidae > Trematomus > Trematomus loennbergii. The sequence goes on along the minus strand of JAAOOA010002322.1, from coordinate 1,318 downwards.
GATTTGTCTGCGCCATCTTGAGTACCGTCCCAGTGGCCTTATTTTTGCCGGAGGACCGAGGATCGAGGAACTACCAGACCATCCTCCAGTGAAATCCTCAGACACTTGCCCCGCCCCTTACTGTGTATCGCTCACTGATTGGACGATTGCAGCGCATGCACTGATCTGGCTGCTGTCAGACGATCAGCTGTGCGGCGTCATCACAAACGGACGTCGCTTCACGTGACGCTCCGGAGGAAACAACGTCCCATTGCTCTTAAAACTAATTTCCCTGCTTCTCGTGGTTTCCTTGTCGCAGGGAAACTACGCAAGTGAGGGACGCAAGGAATCCATTTAACCGAAGTGAAACGCACCCAATGATACAATGAAATTGCAAAATGGCTTCCTGCTGGCTTCCCATTTTATCATCTGTAGTCTTCTCCTATTGGCTTAGCGTTGACGGGGGCGGGTCCAAGGCACGTCCTGTCGTTTTCTGATGTTAGTGTTACAATCTTCTAATATCTGTTGGTCATGTAAACGTTCCCTAATAATAGCATTGCAGCGTCAATAAGTGAGAGTTAAAGACAGTGTTTTAGTGTGCAACACCACGGGTCATTTCTCCTTAAATTCGCGTACACAAAACATAATATTAGCTACATGCTAATGCTAACACGTCTGAGCATACAGGAAGTCTAGTGTGTTGACAATGACGTGAACATCCGGTTACAGAATAATTAGTTACGCCATATAAATATTGATTTGATTCCTTACAACTCTAATCTAACATTCAAAACACAAGTCAACGAAGTGACCCAGAGAGTTAGCCGAGCCAATTTTAAATACATAGAAAAACAATGACATTTTGCGGATCTCTGACACCTGAATTTCCCGACGAGGAGGAATAAATCGCTACATTATTTCTTGTTTGTCTCCAGTGTGAGTCTGGGGTACGCCTACGAGACGAAGCACTCGCTCTGCATGGTGCTCACCATGATGAGCGGGGGGATCTGAAGTTCCACATCCACAACATCGGGCAGCCGGGCCTCGACAAGAACAGAGTCGGTTCTACGCTGCGGAGGTCTGCTGCGGAATCATGCACCTGCACAGGAAGTCAATAGTCTACAGGTGAGTGGGGTCTGCAGGGGGGATCTATTATTTTGTACGCAGGCTTCTTAGTTACATTAAGCTATCTGAACGTGTTAGTAGTAGTAGTATTCATAGTCAGTCAAGTCAACTTTATTACAGAGAGATCGAAATACGTTTCCCACAAAATACAAATATATAAAAACTATGTATAAATATATGTATATACATATATATACACAATCAACAGACACAT